>JABCKL010016924.1:0-15126 GCA_018851305.1 Calocybe cyanea | reverse complement strand
CGCATTTTCTCTACCTTCAAGACGGTCTGGAACGTACAGGACTACTAACATATGGATTCAATCACCCCAAAAACCGAGCCATTGGTCCATTTTTCTCCATATATCTTGCTGCTCTTGAGTCCATTCGTCATGCTTCTCCTTTGCGCACCCCTGACACAGCCCTACCTGCGCCCAGTCAACGGCTTTCATGCTTTCCAAGGTCTCAAGTGGTCTGTGAATTCCATTATTCACGATGACTGGTTGTACCACGAGAGACATCCAGGATCCTGCTAGCGCGTCGGTACATGCCATATGTGAGGCTGGAGGAGGCGTGAAGAGGATAGGATTAATATGATCAATGAGATGTTCCATGAGCTTTGTGCAACGCTCCTTATCGGCCTGACTTAGATACGCTTGCTTGACGTCAGCATCGGCGCTTTTGTTTGTAGGGGGCTCAGGATCGCCCGGAAGACGGACACGATCATTGACGAGCTCCGGCTCAGGCAAGTCAAAACCAAATTCCGGTGAGGTCACAAAGTGGTAATACAAAGCCTTCTGCATCTAAACATGCGGGCAATTCGTCTTAGGTAATGAAGCATATTGCCCGATCCAACACTCACTGGATGTATTTCAAAGGTTTTTGCTACTGAAAGCGCCTCTTCTAAATCATCAGATTGAAAGGGTGGTATCGGAAAAGGGGAAGTTATTGAATGCAGTCTATCCTTGGCCAAGGCGTGTAAAGATGGGAAATCCAATTGTTCGGGACCTGATACACGCAAAACGGATAAGATATGAGAATATCGCGTTTCCGTAAACAAAGAGCTGGGGAAAATGCCTTCCTATTGCCTTAAATTTGATAAACCGGTCTGCTGATAACTCACGTTTCGTGATAAAGATGTTCCAACAATGCTTCAACGTCTTTTGCCCGCACTTTTTTGCTCGTGTCAATCGTTATAGTCCCATAAATGGTTGAGTCAAAACTAGCATCCTGTTCGATAGACTTTACATGATGGCAGTTGGAGAAAAAGCGAGAGTGACGCGACAGCAGAGTTTTGTGGACTTTGAAGGCATGATCATTGACGATTATGATGATCGAGCCATCATCAAACCAAAAGGCCGGGTGTTTCATCGGCTCGCCTTTGTAAAAGAATTCCATTAGAACCGGCGCAGAAACGTGTGGTATGGAGGCGTACTCATTGTTGAAGTTGCATGCTTTGACGTACGGTTGAGTAACGTTTATCTAATCTTCCTTGAGCGGGTGCATTTCTCACGGTTCTTTGAACCAACTCAACAATGACGGCCGATATCTTTTCTCGAATTTTAGGCGTAAGAGCATCATTTATGGTAACCTGGTATGTTACTATCTCTTCGGAAATATAGCTGAGAGCATTAGATGTCAGAGAGTGGCTCAGTTTGCCACCCTATGTCTGCATGGCCTCTAGCTTCTTGACACTCCCGCACAATCATTGTTACAATGATCTCTCTAACTACATCCGCCACTTCTTGAACTTTCCTTCTGCCTTCATCAAAGTCTTCTCTGCCATTGATTACCTCAGATTATCGATATCTGACTTGGAGTGCGATGATTCTTACGCGTAAAAGATTGCGTTGTATTCAAAACAGGCTGAGCTAGCCGTCTCATATCAATATCTGGACTGCTACAGTTAGATCATAAGAGCGGAAACGACGCGACATGTTTCCCATGACAGTAACGACAGTTGCGGATAATCGGGCACCGGTTCCTTAAGGCCTGTGATAAACGAGGGGACCACATACCCTGAGAAGGTAATACAATGAGTAAGCCAAGATTCGAGGCACCATATAATGATCATAGGTGATTGTGTTCTGATTGTTCCCGTCATTAGCTTGGCTTTAGATACCACAAAATGCCAGGTATCTTCACACATAAATTCGACACCCCAGCATTCAAGGGCGATGTGTCTTTAAACACTGGGTAAGTTGTCCAGTTCGTTCTTGGGCAGTTGGTGGCGGTACTGATTAAGATGGTGCCATATAAGGCTATTCATAGATGGCAAGTGGGTCGATCCTGTGGAGCCGGGCACCATTGAGTGAGTCGTGAGGAATATCAACGCAATCACTGATCGCCTCATATGTGACGCAAGGACCTACAATCCGTGTATGCATGTCAGTCAAGTTCACGTCATCCGACTCTCACCTCTAGCATTCAGCAACTGGGAAGGTGATCACCGCGGTATCAGGAGGCTCCGCAAAAGACGTTGATCTCGCCGTCAATGCTGCAAAGAAGGTAAAACGACAAGTAACCAGCGCTTTGAACTAAAACCGAAACTAACAAATTTAGGCCTACAAAACAGTTTGGGGGTTGAAATGCCCAGGAACCGCTCGGGGCAAACTCCTGTACAAGTTGGCCGATCTTATGGAGAAGCATACGGATGAGTTGGCGGCCCTTGAGAGTTTGGATGTTGGCGAGTGTGATATTGATTATTGTCGTGAAAAATTACTTATCCCGGTTTCGTTCAGGCAAAGTATTCATCAGATCGAAAACTGGGGACGTAGCAAGTGCTATCGCCGTTATTAGATACTACGCAGGTTGGGCGGATAAGGTTCAGGGTAAAACCATCGAGGTACTTAGTCGGACCTTGTCCGCTATCATTTACTGACCTCAGGTTAGACTAATGAAGCAAGATTGGCGTATACACGACACGAGCCATTTGGGGTTGTGGTAAGAGGTTAAAAAGGACATGCGACCCCAGCATTCTGATCCGTGATAAGGGCCAAATAATTCCATGGAATTTTCCAGTGGTATTGCAACAACATCTATCGTTCTAGGTTTCGTCCATTTCAACTTGCCTTTGGTAGGTAATGCTTTCCTGGAAGATTGCACCGGCGCTTGCTACGGGGAACACGGTTGTGCTAAAGGTTTGTATATCACTCAAAACTATATAATTGACGCGTTCGTCACTGACCTCGCTGTTTAGCCTTCTGAGCTTACTCCCCTTACAGCACTTCGTGTCGCTGATCTGATTATTGAAGCTGGTTTCCCACCTGGAGTTGTCAATATTGTCAACGGCTACGGTATGCCTCTCGTTTTCCTTTCCGATTGTGATTGACATATGGCTACAAAGGTCCCACCGTCGGACAAGCGATAGCAGAACACCCTCTTATAGAGAAGGTTGCGTTCACTGGTAGCACACTCACAGGGCGAAAGATCCTGAAAGCCGCTGCCGAGACTAACCTCAAGGTTGTCACGTTGGAGCTGGGTGGTAAAAGTCCGACTATCATTTTCGACGATGCGGATCTAGAACAAGCAGTCAAATGGGCCTCATCTGGGATATTGTGAGTTGTCTTTTTGTTTTTGTTGGATTCTGATATTTGACGTTAGCTATGCTTGTATGTAGCTATAACATGGGTGGGTGAAAATGAGTGAATATATAGATTGCACGTATGCAGACCTTCGTACTTTATTCAGGTCAAGTATGCACAGCTGGCTCGCGGATCTTTGTACAAGAAGGTATCTACGACACATTCTTAGAGAGGTTCACCGGCCTCGCAAAACATTTGGCTTCTTCAACGGGCGACCCCTTCGAGAAGGAAACGGCACATGGTCCTCAAGTCTCGCAGACTCAATTTGATGTGAGATTCCAATACCATATCTACCTCTTTGCTATCTCGTCTGACGCCTGCTTTTAAACAGAGGGTCATGGGCTACATTAACTCAGGAAAACAAGAAGGCGCAACAGTCCATACCGGAGGGGAACGCCACGGCACAGAAGGCTATTTCATACAACCTACGGTATTCACAAACGTCAAGCCTGAGATGAGAATCGTGCAAGAGGAGATATTCGGGCCTGTAGCAGCCGTTATCAAGTTCAAGACTGAAGACGGTATGTGTTAGCCCCCTTCTAATAACCGTGATGCTAGACCGACGCCCTTGACTGTTGCAAAAAAAACTCTCAGAGGTGATCGAAGCTGCTAACAATACAACTTATGGGCTCGGATGCAATGTATTCTCTGAGAACCTTAGCCGTGCTCTGCGTGTTGCACACGCATTAGAGGCCGGTTCCGCTTGGGTACGTGTATTCGTCACCTCGACAAAAATTGCTAACATCAAGTGTAATTGAATCGTAGGTGAATTGTGCTCAAGCTAGTGATAAGGCGGTTCCATTTGGCGGATACAAGCAATCCGGTATTGGTAGGGAGCTCGGAGAGTACGCTCTTGACACGTAAGTTTTTGATGTGATTTGTTGCCGTTCGGCTCTTTGCATATAATTTCTAGATACACTCAAGTCAAAGGAGTACATGTGAACATTGGTTTGAAGCTTTAGGAAGGATCAATAGCACCTGTACCAGTAAATGTAAATTGTGAATCAAATCAGTTTCTTGTTACGCGATCATGTAATCGTATAGCTTGGGACGCATATTCACGATAGGGGCCTAGAAATCAGTGCTTTCGCATGTCAACAATCCGGACCCAAGTTTTGTAAACGCGCGTACTCAAGACATAGGTAGCCCGCACCATTAATTGCCATTCTCCAACTGCTGAACTAACCCCCTCTCACCGCTGGGTCCTGTAGGCAGCCAATGCACTATTGTCTTTTACGTAAATGGAAATTGTAAGTTATTAAGAAAGGCAATTAACGGCTTGCAAAGCTGAGTAGAGATCATCACGATAAGCAACGCCAAGGTCCTGGAACGTCGCGCTATCTGTGACTGCTTCAACCAGAACCAAAACTGGCACGCCAAGAGTGGATTAAAGCGTTAACAGCTTTTGTGTGCATTGCGTTATTGCGTAACAGACTGAGCTCAGAACAATCAGACTCGCAGTGGAGTAACGTATTAGACAAGTCGCCAGTATTAGCCAGAAGCCAAGCTAGCGCTCGCTGCGGACCTTATACGCTCAACGTCAATTTGGACGTCGATAAGATGTGACTAAACACGATGTTGATTTGTGTAGATTAGGAGACTTTATCAGTGTTGTAAGTTGTAAAGCTGTCATTCAGTCAATGGAAGAAGTTTCGTTGAGATTATCACGTGATGATCCATTGGACCTTTCTATTTTGCCGCTCGACGCTGGTTGTCAATAAATGTCTAGATGTTAAAGTGTTTAACTAAACAAGGTTCTACTGCAGCCTACACGTGGGAGCCAACCCTGGATATACTCCGCCTTCTCGATTTGTCCTCTTTGATTTTCTATTTTCTGGGTTTTGCCTGGGGCGTTTTGTTGCTCTCCAAGTTACGATTTTACGAAACTAGGAAACAGGCAACGACAAAATGCTCTGTCATCCCTCACAACTGTCTCTTGCCAACGACTCGTGTAGGGAACCTGCTCAATCCATGTCACAAACAAAGGAGACAAGAAAGAAAGACATCGTCTAGATCATCGCTATCTCGCCTGGAATGGGCCTGCTTCCCCCATCTACTGTGCCCAGTGCCCACAACAAGATAACGTCATCACGTCATTGTTGAACAAAGAATTTGTTGGATGCAAACGTAATATGACATGATCGAAACGTCAAACCACGCACGGATCTTGCTTGCCAACCACTTTTTTGGGATGTATACAATATACCCCGCCAAGTCAAGACTCAACACTCTCCTTTTGGTATATCTTCCCTGCATCAAACGCACACAAAAGCAGAGATCAGATCAACACGCCACTTCGGTGACATGAGAAGGGGGAGGTAGGTTTTGATTGAAACCCCCTCCACCACCCCCCCCCCCCGATCGTTGTGGATGGATGTCCTTTGGGATATTACAAAGTCCAAGTATCCTAGTTATCATCGATCCATCGAACTTTTTGCAATTCGATCGTGCTTATACAGTAGACCCGTAGAACCTCCTGAAGAACGTTGCTTCGATCCCATCCATCGAGATGCGTATCCTTCAAGTTTCACTCGGACTGTTTCTCTGGGCACATTTAAAACGTGGGGGGTGCATTGCTGCATAGCCAAAAAAATATACGTAACTAACGTCACCTACTACCGCCCACTAACAGCCAGCCAGCCACGCAAGCCTTGGCAATTTATTAACGATCACGATCATAATCACATCTGTCAGAAAACGTGGAAAAGGTTGAAAAGAAAAGGGAAAGAAAAAAAAAACACGTTGCTGATCAGACGACACGTTTGGGGATCAGCTGAGAGGGTTAAAATCAATGTATATGGCAGACAACCATCTAACGTACAAGTAAAATACTTCGGGCACCCGGGTTGTTGTGTGTGTATGTGCCTGGCCTATGACGTAATTGTCGTCGCGCCGACTGTGCAGAGGGCTCTTTTTGCATTTGATTTGCGCCATCGGCAATTAAACATAACCGGTCAACCGGAGTGGCGGGCGTCGGGGACCGTTATCAGGGTTGGAGTTCTATATCTGCTAATCAAGATCCAAGCCACATCTTTGCCCCGCAATTGGGAACAGCTTCCGGTCGATACAAGTGAGTAGTAATTGTGACAAAAAAAAAAAAAGCCTGAGCGAGTAGTAACTCTTTTTTACAATAAAAATAGCCTTTTGAGTTTCACCGGGGTTGCGAAGGATTATTAAGGAAGCGAAGTACAACTTGTACTAGTCGAATTGCCCTGGAGTGCGATGGAAAAGAAAGATTTTGCCATGTACCTGTCAATTCCCAGAATCTCGTAACACCAGTCGCTCTCGCCATTGTTGCAACTTTGAAGGCAGGTCTTAAGCCTGTCGAAGCTCCCCCCCCAATTGGGAACAATTCCGATCGATACAAGTAGGTAGTACTTCAAAGTTGTGGCGAAAGAAGAAAAAAAAAAGCTATGAGCGAGCAGTAACTCTTAATTAAAAATAGCCTTTGAGTTTCACCTGTCTCATAGGTTAAAAATGGAGCTTTTTTTTGTGGGAAGCGAAGTACAACTAGACTCTAGTACTGGTCGGGTCGCCTTGGACATGATGGAAAAGAAAAAAGATGTTTGCCCTTCCCCCCTGCCACACACGTTACCCGTCAACTCTCAGGATCTCGTAACACCGGTACTGAAAAAAAAAAAAAACTTTCAGGCTCGCTCTCACCCATCGTTTTCTAAATCATCGCATCACCATCTCCTCAACGTAGCCGCATTTTCTTTGGAGCAATTCTTTTTGTTCGACGGGAGCAGTAGGCCATCGCGGGGGGCATTGAGGATCAAAAAGGAGTGTTTCCCCCTTCGCGGGAGAAAAAGGATTTCTTTGGCTTCTGTTTATTCCTTTCCCCAATGGCATAACCGGCTGGGTAAAGGAAAATCACGAATCGTATAACCTTATATATACATACCTCCCTGACTTGAAACGTTAACAGTCCTTGTACCTTGTTACTTTTCCTTTCCATCGCATTCCCTTTTTCTTCTATAAAGATAGCCTAAAGATAGCACATTTCACGTCCGTGGCGGTCGGGGGAGGGGGAGGGGCAGAGGTAAGCAAAATCAGATGGGGCGGGGTTCTTTTTTTCTGATGGAGGAGGGAAACCCGTTTTTGAGTGGGTCGTTGTTGATTCATTGAGGAAACGGCTGACGTTGGGACGATCTATGTATCGTTAGGGAGAGGGAGGGGGCCACCACTATCCTTAATGCAGCTATAGTACTACTACGGGCTCGTTATCGGGATAACTTTGCACTCTAGATCGGCGCGATTGAAAAGTGCGAAGTTTTGATTTTCTTTTCCCCTTAACGTAAACGGGGGGAAAAACATATTATGCGAAGTGGGAGTTTATTCAAGTTGACATCTTTTTTCAGGGGAACTGACTATGTAGAAAAGAATCACACACGGCTAACTGGCCTCTTTTGTCTTTGATTGCGCTAAGACACAGTTGGACAAGCTAGCAGTTTAGCATCGTTTCCCCCCAACTCCGTTCCCTTCAAGTTCAAAAGCCAAGGAGTATTAAAAATGCTGTGAGAAGTGAGTCAAGTGCGAAGGGAACGGGACCCTGTCCCCTCCCCCCTCCCTGTTCGATTCTTCGCCGTGTATCTTATCCAAAAGCTATCATCTACGGTGGACACTAGATTCGTCCCGAGAACCAACCTAAGAAATAACGCAAATCATTCTGTTTTATTACAATAGAGATTCAGACCTTCGAGAAGGCTCTTCTTACTCGGCTAGCTAACACAAGGTTCCCCAGACTCCCCTGCGAACCGAACTCAAAGCGAAAAAAGCTTGCGAGTAAAAAAAAAAGTATAATATATGTATTGTAGCGAATGTGCCTCGCCTCGTCCTTCTACGCCGGAGAGTCGGTCACCTAACAATTTGTGTCAAATATATACATATACTTACTTACAAGTGAACATCTAAAAAAAATTTCCACGAAGTCACGGGCACCATCAATTCATTCAGTCGCGAAAAAAGAAAAGAGAGAAATGATAGATCTAGTCTGTATAGCAACTGTTGGACTGTTAAACAACACCAATTGGCGTTTGAACGCTTTTATGTCCGACTCAAAATTTCGAGACTTTCCTCATTGCCTGCGGGCAAAACGATAACTAGACGTGACTTTGGATTAGTAGACATTTTGGGCACGAAGGGCGGGGAAGGACTGGAAAGAAACAAACTTAACATTGACAAGACCCCCCCCCAGACGAACTGTCGTCACGTTACCCCAAGCCCTTTTGCCCAAAATCGCAAGTAAATTCCCATAGAGTTTCTCCGAGCGGGCGAGAAGGGGGTGTGCTTTTTCCCCCTAAATTTGGAAAGGTGAAGTGAAAGATGGGATCACATCACGTCACGTCACGGGTCCGCGATCGCAACGGGGGCTGGCTGGGCTGGGCTGGCTGGCAGTGGCAGGTTGCAGATTGCAGACAAGACAAGACAAGACAGCTCTAGTTCTTCTATGCGTTGTGCCCCAACCCTGAGATTCTAATGAATTATACCTGTTCGCAAACCGAAAACAGTGTGTGTGCCAACTCTCTTGACAACCTCGAACAACCGTCAAAAAAATCTCGCAATTATTCTTTTTTTTTTTTCTCATTTCAAATAAAGGCTAGAGCTACACGTTATCTTTTATTTTGTTCGTTTCCTTTTTTTCCCTTCCCACGTCTCCCCGGTTGAATATGGGGGCGAGAAAGAGAGAGTCTAACCTAAGTAAAGAAAAAAAAAAGATAAGACTTTTTTTTCTTTATATATATAACAACGAGATTAATAAAAAAAAATGCCGAGAGATAAGAGAGTAAGAAGTGGTATTCGGAGAGTAAAAAAAAAAAAGGAAGGAATAGAAATTAAGTAAAAAAAAAGGAAACGGGATGAAATCGTTAAAAAAAAAAACGAGTGGTGAGTTATTTGGAGACAAGTCACAAAAAAAGAAATAATAAGGAATGACGGTGATGGTGGTGGTGGTGGTTGTTGATTTGAGATGTCTACTTGTACATACGTTCTGTTCGAGAGCCAGTTAAGGGAGAGATGGGTTGGTGGTGGTGGGATACGTAACGAGGTTTTGAGTAAGTGAGTGAGTGAGCGATGCGGTTTGAGTCAAGCGTATGATGTGTGTGTGTAGATGTGTGTGTGTGTGTCGGATGAGTAGATGTACACAAAGGTACAGCGCGTTTGAGATAAAAGGCGGCGGTTGGGTTAGGGGGGGGGGCGTAAAAGCGACGAACGAGCATAGTACAAAATCAAAAAGAAATAAAAGATAACCGAAAAAAACTTCTTCTGAGGGAGGGCCATGATTGCGCAAACAAAAGTCGAGCGGTTTTTTAGAGGAGGAAGGGGTTTGGTTGGTTGCGGAGGGCGAGGGGAAAACACCATAGAGTCGCGAGTGGTGGCGAGCAAGTATGTATGTAGGGCCCCGTCGTTGCGGAAACAAATCCCGGCGTGGCATGCAGAGATAGCGAGGTCAAGGTGAGGACGAGGTTGAGGACGAGGGCGAATGGGGTATATAGATGGTGAACAACGACGAGGGGAGGACGAGGGGAAGAGCTTCCAAAAAAAAGAAATCGATCATACAACGATACAAAAAAAAGGACGCAAGACCACAATAGATTACGAGCATGTTGGGAACCGGTGGAAGGGGGATGGGGGTGGTGAGACGAGTAGCAGTGAGGGGCGTAACAACCGGAGGGGGCAAACACACATCGAGGGGGAGGAGAGAGAGACACGAATTAAATTGAAACAGGCGGCAAAAGGCAAAGACAAAGACAACAACCAAAAAAAGCAAACAGCAGAGATGGGGGGCCGCCGCCGCTCGTAAAAAAAAGCCTTTTTTTTCCCATTTTTTTTTAATTCATATCAACCCCAACCCCGATCATATCCATCCCTCCCATCCTCGGTACAATCCCAGCCGCACCTGTAACCGAAACCGACGATGACGACGAAGACGACGATGACGATAACGATAACGATGATCCAAGTTCCTGTCCCCCTACCGTAGCGCTCCCCGTACCACCGCCAGCCGTAGCGGCAGCGGAGATATAGTCCCCTACACCGACCCCCATGCCAAGTTCATAACTCGGACTAATAGACCCCCTCGAAGAATGTGAATGAACGCTCATGCTTCTCTGTTGTTGGTGATGATGATGATGCTGATGAGTATTATGCTGCTGTGGCTGTTGTTGTTGTTGATGCTGAGGACGCGGCGGCAGTGACGGATTAATCCCATGTTGCCCGTGATGGGGATACGACAACCCTGAAAGAGGTCCATCTTCTCCACCACCAACCGAAGACGACGAAGGCGACGAAGATCCAGCACCAGCAGCTTGTGGTGAAGAAGCACCGCCTGCACTAAGACCAAGACCCGGAATCACAGGAGTACCACCATGAACGATACCTCCGCCACCTCCACCACCACCAGCACTCGTCGGACTAGGCGTAGGCAACCCATGACTCGTCGCAGGAGGCGTGAATAAGCTTCTCTGAGCGACAGCGGCAGCTTGTTGCATCATCATCATTTGCTGTTGTTGCTGTTGTTGCTGTTGCTGTTGCTGATGATGATGATGGTGCTGATGATGCGGGTCCCGAGGTCCAGCGTTAAAATTGGCAAAGTATTGGTCTTGGGGTCCACCAGAGCTCGTAGTCGGACTGTTTGGTCCACGACCGGCGACGCGAGGGATTGGTCCGGGTCCAGGTCCAGGTCCGCCAGTATAAAGTCCCCACATCTTGTCTTGCTCTTGCTGTTGTTGCTGTTGTTGTTGCTGTTGTTGTTGTTGCATAATCGCACGATGGATATCCCGTTCACGTTCTCTATCCCTCATCATCTCCTTCTCGCGCTGTTGTTGCTGTTGCATAAACGCCTGTTGCTGCTGCTGATGCTGTTGTTGTTGTAAGATCTGCTGTTGCTGGTGATGTGGATGTGCAACTCCGATATGTGAATGCCCGGTATGATGAGGAAGGCCGTGAGGTGGGTAATGCTCGTAAAGAGCGTCGAATGCGGGGATGTTCGTTGGTCCGTTACCCATCGATCCCGGGCGAGGTAAGATATGAGGAAGACCGGTACCGTTGGACGTAGGAATAGCGTGAGCAAAGGGACTCTGGTGCGACTTGAGCATAGCAAGCATCCTAGAATCGTCAAGCCCCGTACTCCCAGCCGAGGTGGGAACAGTGGGCGACGCCGCCGCAACGGAAGACGACGACGTGTCCAGCACGTCCATCCCATAGTCATCCTCCCCCAAAACACCATCTCCACCAACATACCCACCATATCCAGCACTTCCACTCCCTCCACTTCCACTCCCAGCACCATCCATACCATCATCGTCTTCGTCTCCTTCTTCCGAGCCGTTGACGCCTACAATAACTTCGAGTTCACCACCAATGACCATGCCGAAACCTTCACCGCGTACGGGTTCTTCGATACGTTGTATACCGGCTCTCTCACGCCATTCGTTGACTTCACGACGGAGAGCGTCAGCTTCGAGTTTGAGGAGACGTAGCTCGCGTGAGGCGAGCATGCGGTGACGACGGGAAGCGTGTATGTGGGCGATGGAAGAGTTGACGATGGAAGATTTTGAAGGGCGACGGATTTGGGACAAGTTTGGAAGAAGTGCAGCGAGGTCCTGTTGGCGCAAGTATGTAAGTAAGTGACATGTGATAATATTGAAAAAAGAAAAAAGTGGCAGTGCAACATACAAGGAAGCGACCGTTGAGTGTTTCACGGCGTTGGCGTTCTACAGCATTGTGAGTTGCGCGTCGTTCGGCCGTGTTAGCGCGACGGCTAGGTTTGCGTTTAGGTTGAATTTGAGGCGATGAAGTTGATGGGGATTGAGTCGGCATAGTTGGGGATACGGGAGTTCGTGGAGCGTTGTTAATGGAAGAGCTGTTGTTGATGTTCTCTGTGGACATATTGGAAGACTTGGTATTCTTGTCAGAATCTTGGGGAGAAGCGTTTGTGGAGGGAGGGTTTGACGGGATAGCGATTGGGAGAGCGGTGATGGCCATGACGGGGGGGTTGTCAAGTCTAAATAAGGGGATTGGTGGGTACGCGATTTGCTCAGCGGATTCCCAAGATGCAAGCGAGTCAAAGGGTGTTGAGTGGGTTAGCGACCTTTTTTTTGAAATTGAAAGTTAAATTCGCGAGCAGGGCTCAAGCGATACGGGTAGTAAGAGGCCAGCAAGAGTCGCGAGATCTGTAACAAGTTGAGTTGGATATGAGATACGACGGCGAGGATACATACAACCAGGCGGTATCCTTGCGGCGGGGGCTAGGGCGGGAGATAAGGGAAGGGGAGTACGGGGAAGAGGGGGGGGGAGGAAGGGAGGAGAAGGCAATCAGAGGGCCATAAACGAAGAAGTAAGAAATGGGAAATACAAGGCACTAAATCACTTCTTTTCATATCTATAGCCGAGTCCAGGCACATCAATATATACATGTACAAATAATAGTATACAATACCGGCATATCCCTTTATCCCCTTCCATATTCCTCGGCCCCCCCTCCCCGGTCATCCCATCAACCAACTGCTTCCTTCTCCGCCGGTGTCACCTACTGACGATCCGGGGGATTAAAAACAAACAACTCACAACAACAACACTTGACCCACACTCTAACCGAGGAACCGAGAACCGACAGAGCCTTGTTGTCTGATACCATCAATACACTCGAAATGCTGTACTTTACTAGGCCAACCTACTAACAATGAAAATCACAGTCCTCGGTGTCGTCATGAACAAAAGGATTAATAAAAAAAAAAAAAGATCGGGAGGTAAAGCACCGGAAGGACCAGAGTGATGTGACAAATATGATCCGTTGCCTCGTTGCCCCAGTTTTCCTTGCTCTCTCTCTCTCCATCTCGCTCTTTCTCTTCACCCCTGCAAACACCTCTTTTTCTCATGTCTCGTTTTCGCTTAAACTTGACGGGTATCAACTATTTGCCGCAGCGTAATACATCATCCATCATCCCTTCTTCCATCAAATACAAACGTAACCCGCCGGGTAGTAGGCGGGAATGACTTGGGGACAAAGGGGGTAGGTAGAACAGCCGCGGCCGACCCGCGCCCCTTCCAAAAAGCTGATTAACGAAGAGAAAAAAAAAAAGTAAAACGTGACCCTGTATCTGTACAATTGTATAACGCGCTTACAACGCCACTCTTACACTTACACATATACATATATCCCGAAAAGCGGCATATTATTATTATTATTATCACCCAGCTACAACTTCCCACTCCCTTATACCAAAGGGCAGATTAGTTATCCAGCTCCATTATTCAGTTCTCGGTTGTTGAAGTGAACAAACAGATTTACCGGCTCGAAGAAACCCGACGGGTGGCGGGACACAGCCTCCCTTCCCACCCCCCCACTTCTTCTTCTGCGCCTCCCCCCCAACCCGAGGACGGACACCGGAATGACTCACAGAACCTTGCCTCGACCCCATCCGACTACGGAACAACTCCCGACGTTTCGTAAAAATTCCAATACAAAATACCCCCAACGCAACGTAAAAGTGATTTGTATTGGCTGCAATACGTCATAATCAAGTAATTTGCGATACTGATCTGCCAAAAAAAAAAAAAACTTGCTGCTTGAGGTGTAGAGCTGTACTTGTAATACGTCACAAGTCAAAAGTAAAATTTGCGATCTCACAACTAGTAGCCATTTTCTTTTTTAGCGGATCAGTTAGAGTATATATAGTTGAAACCCCACTGACTTTTTTTTTGCATATCCTCGGAGAAGCCCCCAAAAAAAACAAATACAAGATAAATGAAAACGTATATCATTATCATATCAAAAAATACCCCTCCCGTGCTACACCGTTTATTACCATTCTTTCAAAAATCTCACCTTTTTTCTTTCTTTTTTGAAATTCCCTTACGCCTTTAGCGTTTAAGCTTTTTTTTTTTGGGTAATAATTCATTTTCACAATGCAATGCTAGCCGCGGATCTCTTTGTTTCATCGTCGCCCCCACCCCCCACCCTCTCTCCCTCAGTCGCTGCTCGACGCTCGGCCACAGAACCGCCCTTAGCCTTAGTACTCCTGCATCTTTCTAGAAAATTGATCAACTTCTAGCTCCATCAACAAGCAAACTCGTAACAATCACCAAAAAATAACAACGTTTTACAGTATTAGTATCAAAGCTTACCTCCCCATCCCTACGTAATATATACAATCAAGCAACCACATATACTGTGACTAATCCCAACCATCACCACCAAGTTACCAGAAAAAAGAAAAAGAAAAAGAAAAAAAAGAGAGAATCTAGAACCTCCCCCTTAGCTGCCCCACACAGATCGCCCCCCCTTCCCATTGAACGCCACAGAGACACATACTCGCAACACACATTAAACTTTAAAAAATCAACATACTCCGCAGCCCTCAAAACATAAATTTAGAGCCCAGGAGGGAGGGAGGGGGACGGTTGGCACGCCCCAAGTTAACCCCCGCCTGGGTGTTAAACCGTGCCACTAAATAAGGGGGGGAACTATAGATGAGTTTTTTCTGCTTTTGTCGCGTGTTTTCTTTCTTTTTCACCAGCTACAACTTCCCACTCCCTTATACCAAAGGGCAAATTAGTTATCCAGCTCCATTATTCAGTTCTCGGTTATTGAAGTGAATAAAAGATTTACCGGCTCGAAGAAACCCGACGGGTGGCGGGACACAGCCTCCCTTCCCACCCCCCACTTCTTCTACGCCTCCCGCCCTACCTTCCCCAACCCGAGGACGGACACCGGAACAACTCACAGAACCTTGCCCATCCGACTACGGAACAACTCCCGACGTTTCGTAAAAATTGCAATACAAAATACCCCCAACGCGACGT
>JABCKL010016923.1:2556-15184 GCA_018851305.1 Calocybe cyanea | reverse complement strand
GATGCGTCCATTTCCCAGGTTGCGTCGGCAAGCTCCTCTCCTGCGTGTTTGACTAGATCCTTTTGAGACGGATGACTGACAGGTGCATAGTTTTCGGCCGAGAGAGTCTTACTGCCAGGTGGAGTGCGTCGCATGGGAGTAGAGAAGGGTGCTGCCATCGTAGTCGAGTTGGAATGTTCAGTGGCGCGCTGGTCTGGTAAATGTATGATATCAGCATGCCTGGCTGTATATGCGAGACGGCAGATTTATACTCTATGTTGTGTAGGTGTAGGTGATATCTACACTGTCGTAAATCAATGCCAGATGTTGGCTGCAACGATGATACTTTGGTAGTTGGAGAGCGCAGCATGTTACATGGTTGCTGAAGTCGCGTCACGATCACGTGAGAGACTTGATCAGATTAGATTAGATTTCTACTCCGACCCTCATCAGACTACAGTATACTTTTCAGGTGCACGTCGAATTAATTTCTTGCAATGACCTTCAATTTAATCTACTGTGGCTCTCCCTGTCATTTGTTCTGTAGGTGTGTTTGTACTCTATTGAAATCATAGCACAGGATCCCATTAGACTTTGTATTACGAAATGTACATGCATCGAAGTATCAATCTTCAATGGCCTGGACACCAGTAGAATTAAACGGCACAACAATTTCCACAAGCTCCTTGATAGCGCGATCAACGACGGTCATAAATTTTGGATCATGATTTGCATAATAAGGCTCCTCAGAGTTTGAGCGTTTCTCATCATGAGATTTCGCCAGCTTTCCGAGGGGATACAGCTTGTCGTACCATGATCTGAAGATAGATTGACACTCAACGAGAAACGTTCCATGATCTGAGTCATCATCCGACAAAAGGCGGTGTATTCTAAGCACAGCATCGTTGCGTTCTTTGGCGGTGCCAACCACGGATTCTCGCAAATTTTGCATCCTTCGAGGAACATTCTCATGAAAAGGAAAATCGCAGCTGTTAAAGACTGCGGCCCATTGCGCAACCCAATAAAACGACCAAAGGTCATCAATCGGGGTTTGAAGGTATTCTCCCTGATGTTCGCGTAACTCGAGTGACATAAATTCCTCGGTTCCCTGGAAGGCCACCTCAGTCGGGGAAGGCCGTCAGAATAAAGATCATTTTACTGAACGAGAGCTTTTGCGATTCCCCAGCAGATAGGCCTCCAAATTGACAGCCATGTCACCATCAATCACGAACCCATTTGCCATGGTAGTCGAGTTGGAATGTTCAGTGGCGCGTTGGTCTGGCAACTGTATAATATCAGCATGCCTGGTTCTATATGCGTGACGGCAGAGTTATACTCTATGTTGTGTAGGTGTATATGATATCTACGCTGGCGTCAAACAATGTCAGATGTTGGCTGCAACGATGTTACTTTGGTAGATGGAGAAACAGATGTGGGCGTAAGGTTGCTGAGCGCATCACGATCACGTGAGACACCTCTCCTGGTACGGCTTGTGGTCGCAATGTAAACAGACCATACGTAGTAGTTTTTCATGTGCATGTAGAATGACTTTCTTGCAAACACATTTCCTTCAATTTGTCATGAATTTCCCTGGAGTTCGTTGCAAAACGAAATCAACAACGACCGAACCTTGGTATCAAAATTGCATCAAGATTACTTTCTCTACCTCTGATAGGCAATCATTGGATGTGAAATTGGGTTCACCTACCTGACATCTTGCAAAAAGACCGATAGGACCAACCCAGCCCGCTTTTGCGAAGACACTGGGTGCTTTTTTTTTCAATGAGCGACAAGACTGTACCCTCCATGAGCTCCAGCCGTGAAGCCGACTGCTGGTCCAACATAAGTTAATTCGGACACTTTAAGTTGTATGAAGAAGTGGCTTGCACTTCTGTTCAACATATTTCATTCAGTGACCCAATGAGTTTTTGTCTTCGAGTTCCTTGACCTTGCGAAAAGTAATATTAGGCAGGGGCCTAACGCGGACATCACCCTACAAATCGTCATCCGCCATTTTCGTCGGATGGCGCCCATGACAGGTCCAAGTGCAGAGATATGGAGGAGGACAATTTGATAGGAAAGGGCGAGTTCATTCAGCAGCTTCCAATAACTTGAACCGTGTTCCATCACCCCGGTCATGAGATACTCACTTAGATGTCTTCCACATAGTTCACGTCTACACGTTCTAATCACCGTTGCAAATTCATTCGTCGGTTCTTTGGACGTAGCCACCTCCGTTAGTGCAGGGACCGATGCCATTTGTATGCTGTTGCTCACACGCTCTTGATGCTCATAAGGTCCGGTCTTGCTTAGGTGCACTACGGCTTACGACATTGTCAAGCCACTATAGCATGCAGTAAAGAAAGTTAACTCTTGATGTGTACCCACTTGTTTGCTTATTGCAGCACTTTTGCCTATGTTATTGAGAAAGTCGACCGGAACGAGCATGCAATTGCTTACATTGAGTGTGACACGTCGTGCAGCAGGTCGACTTACCAAATCATGCCTTTTGCATGGGAACGATTTAAATTGTATGATCGATCAGGTATGCGAGTATAGATAAAGTCTCTTTCTTTCGTCCTACTATGATTGTTCCGGTAAACTAGCTTGATTTCTGAGCCAATCTGCAAAAAAAGAAAACAGCACTTGAGTCGTTTTTATGCTGGGGACACATCAATGTTTCATACCAATGCTGACATCCTCTAGGTGGTCATCAAAGTCACCAAACTTGAGATGCCTATGCTCGTCGCGCACTAGGGATAAAGCACGGTTCGGGAGGTCTTCAGACGCAAGCTGAAAAATAGAATTTTGGGTGAAAGGAGTCGGGTCTCCGGTGTACGGCCGCCATGAAGATGAAGATGAGATGTATGGCTAGGATGTGGTCGTTATTCGTGTGAGCACTATAGGGTAGCAAAAACGCACGACCAAGGCGACATGACCTGTCCCTATCTTCTCGCCATCAACCTGTTAAATTTCCATGCAAAAACGTCAATAGTATACAATAATAGGATGTGAAAGGACGGACGACGAATGCCACAGCGCTCTTGAAACCCGATTTGATCTTTCCAGCCACCTTTTCTCCTACTGGCGAAAGTGTTGTGTCGTCTACGTGATCTGTTGCCTGATAGTATCCAACTACCTTCATGTTCACAGACTCTGCGAACTGAGCTGCCTTTACCACATCAAAAGGACATGTCGGAATGAGCAAGAAAGTTGGATCGCCATGCGTCAATGAGTACTCACTACGTCCAGACCTATCTCCATCATAGGGCTTAGGCTAGTCCAGTGGTGTAAAAGAGGGATGGCGTCTTCTATAAGAACAGCATTGTTGGACTCTGTCCCAAGTAGAACACCGTTTACAGGCTTGTGAGGATGTTTAGCGGCATGAAAGAATATCTTGAGGTAAGCCGACGATGAGAGTTTATATGATGACATGTCGCTTCAGCTCGAGTCTGCTCAATGGTAACTATAGAAGTTATTAGTCTGAAATTGGTCGAAGAGTATTGAGCGCTCGAGCACGAGTACGAGGATGGACTGTAGATGACCATGATCACGTCGCGTCTGTGTTGTTGATCCTTGTTTTTTCTTCCTCTTTCCTACAACCATGACTTCGACTGTGGAACTGGAGGAGCATTCCAAGGCCCCGCGCAGGACTATCACCGCCTATTATCTAACAACGCAATTTTTTGGTATTTTTTTAACCAAACATCTCCTCGCGTCATGCATTTCTGGTTAAATAAAACGGAAGGCGGACCTGCGAGTCCTGAGGGGTTTTCGACATGTAATAACGGACACGGACCTCAAGCACAAAGTCCTTTCTCCTGGTTCTAGGATAATATACTCGATAGTGTCTTTTCATTCAAGTTTCTCTTCATAACGTCGATCCCGACGTTCCGACTTCTGGTTTTCTGCCTCAGATGCTTGCACCAGCTATGATTCTTATGCTATGAACTGCCCGTGCATTTGTCCGCAGTACTAATTTTGTCCGCTTAGGAGCCTTCATGACTTTTTGATCTATATGACCACGGACGGTCCTTTCATGTCCTGGAATTCAACGGTATTCAAGTATCGGGCCGTGCCAACTGCTATGTGTTGAAATGTACAATCTGATTCGGCAACCAGTATCTGTATCAGACGCAGCGTCTGCGTTGTACTGGAGAATTGCCTGACAGTTAATGAAACGCCCATTAGAGCGCCAGCCCACACTGTTGTTCCGATGTAGGTCAGGTATTGGTACGTAAAACATGGCGCTGTACGTTTTGCCGCAAGGGGTTGTGAGGTGTTGTACCAGGCATGCTGTAGTAGTTGTAGTAATTAATTAATTTAAGTATTGGTCGGACCACCATACCAACTGCTGTAGTTGTAATTAGTCGCCCTCGCTGCGCGTCCGAGGTACATATAAATGCTTGAATTGAAGCAAGTCTGACTTTTTGAAGACTGGACAACTGGACATCCCTAAGTCCATTGGCCTGGTTCAACCATCACCCTTAATTGGACGGGCCGAGCAGAAAGCCGAAACTGGGACTTATTCAAGTTCCAAACCCTGCTCTGTTTCCTTGACGTGTGATAGACACTGTTGTCGGATTCTTGCGTTCGGAGCGCGGTATACCTTTCGGCGTTGAGAGGGTACGAAGTAGAGAGTCGTGCATGCAGATGACAACAGTTATAACCCGGGCCCTACGGCCGAGACTACGGTCGCTTCATCCTCCATCCGCCTCGTGGCTTTCAAAACCCTTCCACGCATCCTCTAGCTCTTCCAATCCAACCTCAAACATGTCTCCCCTCAGTGTCGACGACCTGAATCCTGCAATCGCAAACGTCCAGTATGCCGTTCGTGGCGAGCTCGCCATCAAAGCGGAGCAAATCCGCGATAAATTGAAGGAACCGAATCATGGTCTGCCTTTTGACAAGGTCATCTCGTCAAATATTGGCAATCCGCAACAGAAGGGATTGGATCAACCGCCGATTACTTTTGGGAGACAGGTGAGCGAGACATTCCAATCACGGGGTGGCGGAATGAACTGGTCGCTTTCGAGACCCTTTGGTCGACGCCATCTTCTTGGAAGATCGCTAACGCTATATAAACAGGTAGCTGCGCTCATGGAATGGCCAGCACTTGCTCAACTCGCTCCGGGTGTCTTCCCGAAGGATGTCGTCGCACGCGCAAAGGAGCTATCGGAAGAGATCGGGTCCATCGGAGCGTACTCGCACAGTCAAGGTGTCCCCTTCATTCGCAAAAACGTTGCAAAGTTCATCGAAGGTAAGGTTTTTGTCTTTTAACTTGTGCTCGGCTGTCAATGTCAAGAACTCTCTTTTTGGACTTCACACGCTTAACCGTCGCCTTTTTTGTTTTGCAGATCGCGATGGATATCCGTCAGATCCCAATCACATTTTCCTCACAGCAGGCGCCTCCGCTGGAGTTTCGCTACTAATATCTATGCTAATTTCATCGCCAAAGTCTGGCATCCTAATTCCCATCCCGCAGTACCCGTTGTACACGGCTACCTTGGCTCAGCACAACGGCGTGGCATTGCCATACCATCTAGACGAATCTTCCGAGTGGTCGACTTCTGTAGAATCAATTGAGTCTGCGATAGACAAGGCGCATAAGGACGGCGTGAAACCGAAAGCACTCGTCATCATCAACCCAGGCAATCCCACTGGCGCCCTCCTAAACGAAGACACCCAGCTGAAACTGATCCAACTCTGTGAAAAGCACTCTCTCGTGTTGTTAGCAGACGAAGTCTACCAAATCAACCTCCATCAACGCGAAAAGCACACATTCACATCGTTCAAAAAGCTCGTAGCTCAGACCCAATCCCCCATTCCACTCATATCGTTCCACTCCATCTCCAAAGGCGTCACGGGCGAATGCGGCCGTCGCGGGGGTTACTTTGAATGCACTAATATCTCCCCCGATATTCTCGCTCAGACCTATAAAATGGTCTCTGTAGGCCTCTGTCCGCCCGTTTCGGGCCAGATCGGAGTCGATTCGATGGTGAGACCTCCCAAACCTGGTGACGAGAGTTACGACCTTTGGAAGAAGGAGACAGACGCGATACACCGTGCGTTGGCGGAACGCACAAAAACGATGGCTGGGCGGTTAAATGCTCTGCCTGGTGTGTCGTGCGTTGATTCGCCTGGAGCGCTATATCTTTACCCGCAGATAAAGCTATCCGAGAAGGCTCAGAGCGCGGCGCGAGAAGCAGGGAAGGAACCCGATGCGTTTTATGCGCTGGCGCTACTTGATAAAACTGGCATTTGCGTTGTTCCCGGAAGTGGGTTCGGGCAGAAGGAGGGGGAGTGGCATTATAGGTTGACGTGTTTGTGTCCTGGTGTTGAAGAGTACGTTGGGAAGCTGGAAAGCTTCCATAGAGAGTTTGTTGAAAAATACGGCGTTTGAAAAGATCCGGAGGGGGTTGATCATGGGAATACATACACCCTTTTGATATCTTGACAGAGATTCTTTTTACGATAGAATAGGCAATATAGACGTACATCATCCTCTCAGCGGCATGTAGACTCAATGTTCACATCTTCTTTGAACGATTGGGGATACAGGAGGAATAGATTTGGTATACTACGCAGTATACAATGGTTTGCTCACCCTTAAGCTTCTGATGGCGAATAAGATTTCGACTTCGCGAAGATGGAATGATTCATGCATGTGGGGTGTAATTATAGAATAGACAGTAGGTTCTCGGTGGCATGGTGCGTGACAGCTCTCTCGAAGGCCCCCACAGCCTCGCCGTGATCCCCATAGATTTCTTTTCTGCGAGGAGATGAGATACGGACCGGCCTTGTCAGATTTGAACCTGGTGAATCATAACTTAATTTAGAAGCGAGTGACGTACAGACTGAACGTATCACGCCACAGATGCAGCTTCAGGTGGGATGACGTGCTTCCATGCCATAAAAGGTGGTTCTGAGAGCTTCACATGCGACGACTTCGGGGAAAAGGAAAAAATGAAGTGGAACAGATATTTTACCCGTCGCGGGAGCGGTCGGGAGCTGAAGAGCCAGTTGTTTTGTCCACCTTGCCTAGATTTTTTTTATTTGCTTTCCTTTTTTCCTGATTCTTCCTTTCTTGAAACAGTGACAGGATAACAGTTACTCCGGGTCTTAAGTGAAGGGATTAGAAGGAAAGCCTTCGACAACGTTTAGTCAAGCAGGATACGGTTCAGAATCAGCATTCACAAAGATGAGAAGAATAAGCTGTTGGGTGCTCCTAGCTGGTCCAGATGCTATGATTCGATCTGAGAAGCTTGAGTATCAGGTTGGGAATCTTGCCTGTATTCGAGTTTGCCTGAAGGCTGCTGGAAGGACAGTGGCAAGGCCAGAGATAGTCGCTGGATGGTCACCTCTGAGCCTGAGGGATTATAGCCGCTAAAGCGCTAAAGGATTGATAGTTGTTGTCAGCATGGCTTCGTTGGGCGTTGTTGTCCCATCCGATGGCGTCGACTCATGCATCTAAGCACAGCCTCTTCTGAACATGATAGTAGTCAGGGAAAGTTCAAATATTGACATGGTAAAAAAAACTGAATGGGTGGTACCGGCGTGGAGGGAGCCTGTGGCGAAAACCACGCAGTAGTGTAATGATGGGAGTCACAAGTCACCAGCCAACGTTGGATGGAGCAACAAAACGTGGGCACTGTATAGACAATTTGAATCTTGGTTTTCCCGCGCGTTAGCTATTCGGTATCGAATTTCCCGTGAAGAGCACAGTGTGTTGCACAACGGTGGGCCCACAGCGAGCATGCTGCTTGTTAGGCTATTATAATCGAAAAAAAAAAAGATAAATCAAATATGAATTGTTTCCATCTCGCTTTTTAACACCGCTTTTTGTGAGCTAGTGCGCAATGGCAACAAGGAGGAGCATGAATTGTTCGGTGTTGGAAGGAAATCTCGTTTAGATCAATTGTATTTGTACATGTTGATATGATATTACAGGGCAGTGCATGGTCTGTGCGCCCTTAAGGGGGATCCGGGCCTGTCAACCTTGGTCAACACAACCCATCGACCTTTAACCCACTAAACTCTTATAGATGTCGTCTCATTTCCTCCAGCATCCCTCAGTCTTGTTCATATCCCAATAACACGCCCTGCCCACTTCGCTGGCAGGGTGTACGCCCGCAGTGTCCTCAAAGTCACCATGGTAAGCATTTGAGGCCCTTTACAAGCCGACAGCCTTCTCATATTGCGCATATATTCAACAGGTTTTGTTAAATGGCAATAAATATGCATGGTGAGCATTACGCTCGCTTGCTCGTACCTTACACCGACTGACATATATGCGCTTTTTTCCATCATAGCGAAACCTGTATCAAAGGCCACAGGTCCTCAACCTGCAAACACACAGACAGACCCCTTTTTGAAATTAAGAAGAAGGGTCGCCCCGTCACCCAATGCGACCATTGTCGAGAATTACGCAAAACTAAACAAGTCCATGTCAAATGTATATGTGAAGCAAAAGAGCATTTAGCCGCAAATCAATCATCGGGCATCAAGAAAGGTGTGTCTCACATCAGATTGCAGTCAATTTCCGGTTAGCTTAGCCATAAGAATGCCTGTGCATATAGGTCACACAAAGATTCCAGACAGCGCCGCGTTCCCTTTAGGCTTACCTGAAGCCTTGGGAGCGTCGGTCGCAGCTCAATCCTCGTCGGAAAGGGCATCGCCAGTCTCCGACCATGGTGGTATGCAGCTCTTGCTAGGCGATTCTTTCTATCCCTAGCATGCTTACCATATCCCAGGGGCCAATTCTAGTTGTCCGTGCACCACAGGTGGTAATTGCAACTGTTGCACCCCAAGAAAGAGTGCCTCAAAGCACCAGAAGAAGAACACATCCCTTCCACGTGTTGAGAGTCACTGTCATCCGACTACGTCCGCATCAAGAACACCCTCTCATATTCTATCTCGCCTTGCAGAGCTGCGACCGGTACTCCCGCGTCCCACGCATCATAATCAGTCTTACAGCGACCTATCCCATGATCCCTCAAAGAACATTCCTCATGGACATCTTGATCGCCGACGCTCCCACGAAAACTTACACTTCAGCCCCTATGGTCGTGCTTACGATGTTACCCACGAACAATTTGAAAGTGTTGACACCCCAAACTCGGGTACTGCGGCCCAGAACGACGCCCCTGTACCTTCTGCCCCCATCTTTCCCACAGATGAACAGACCTTTCGGGATCAGCTTCGTTCTTTAGAAGCTGCCACGGCTTCGCCCTGGGTTCCTCCTCCAGGAGCAGAATATACCATCCCCTCTTTCCCATCTGCTTGTGGCTGCGGTGACGGCTGTCGCTGTCCAGGGTGTGTCCACCATAATCCTGATGCTACCGCAAGCACCTCCGCATTTTCATCCTGTAGGAACCCCAGCGCTTGTACCACTTGTCTTGATTGCACCATCCTCTCTCTTCCTGCGTCATTGCCCGATGATACCTCGTTATCGATATTTGACGGGTATCAGGCTGATTCGATCGATGAATGGATACGTCAAGTCTCATCCCTACCACGCGCCTCCCCAGGACTACCCGTTCCGCCCAACACTAGCGGTAGCGGAAACAGCTACAGTTCTCAAGACGAACAACAGTCCGGCTGGGACGGCTACTTACCCCCTATCACTGAACCCTCTCCTATTGATACCAACTTTCCTGGCTATAAAGTGCAACCCTGCTGTGGCGTCCTCTGCAAATGTAATCCGGAGGAGTGCGAATGCAATATTGAGGATGAGAACGGTTATGATTGTAGGAGGGAGATGCTTATGACGACGTTCTCTACTGATGGCTCGGAGTCCCCGGCTCAGGCGTCTTCGTCACACGTTATGGCTATTGACGATGTCGCGCCGTTTGGACGCCTGATAACTAATAACCCCGCTGCTGGTCTGGTTTACCCCGATGCAAGAGAAGCCACAAATGGCTTTCATTCCGTCACTGAACCCCCTCGCAGTCGTTCTTCTTCCTTGTCATCTTCAAAATCCCAATCCAGCCACAACGTTGCTTATGTCCAGCAACCACATATTTTCAACCCCCAACCTCTATCATCAGACTACTACCTCGGACAAGCCCTCGCGCGTGGTCGCGGAGGTCCTTTCTACACCGGCTCGTCCTCCATTTCGTCACCAAATTTAGGGCTGAGGCTGCAGACTGAAGTCGGCAACCAGTCGTTGTCGAGCAATTCCTCGCCTGCGAGTGTATCCGTGTCCCCAGCGCGTACCGGTCCGAGTAACCGGAATCGAAGCGTGACGTATCCGGCGAGCAATCCAGATTCGGATGGGTATCTATCTGCGGAAGATGGAGGGATTCCGCGCAGGCGCTGGATTGAATAACGACCGTGGTTAGCCTTACGGGCAACTTTTTTTTTTTTTTTTTTTACTTTTACTTTCAATCTATTTTTGACCATTTACACTTCTCTTTGCTCAAGACGTAGCCGCATTCCGATCAAGTTTCGTGTAGTAGCTAACACGGTTCGATTGCCATACACCCTTCTAATCCAGCATGTACACTAGATCCTCACTTTTCCAACATCTTCGTGTTACATGATTTTATTTGTGTTTGTGCACATTCATAGTCAATGTATTACTACGTGTCTGACCTTCATTGAACTTGTGATCTTCGAATCGATGTGCAAAATCGCTACACATTCACGTACTGAGTTCAGAACTCAAGCTGCTTCTTCGTTAAACCCGCCAAACTTCTTTTATTTGCTCTCAGTTTGTTGTAACTTAGTGTGCGATGGCAGGAACTGATTTAGTATTGAATATTTCAGAGATTACAATATCGTATTGTAGGATCGAAAGCAATTGCGTGTATCTAGGGAGAGCCGATCCTGAATGGTCTTAAAAGCTTGAACCTTTCTGAATCGGAAACTAGGCAAGCGAAAAAAATATGATCCTTAAATGCGGAGGTATCCAAGATCAGTGTGGACTGAAGTAAAAAAAATCAACACCGTAACTGGTCTGTACATCACTCGCCTCTCTCCAGAAACCCGACTCCGCCCATCCTGACCTTGTTCACGAAACTCTCGTACCACTTGACCACCAAACCCATCGGCACATTCACATCCTGCCCCAGCGGCCCACCACCACCGACGAACCCAGAAAGATAGTTGAACAAGTGTTTCACGATTCGTTCTGCCAATAGTGTTGGATCGGGAAGTGCTGTGCCTTGACCAGGTTTTGCCAGTGAGGAAGAGAGAAGAGACATTTGTGATTGGATGGAAGAGAGGGGTTCGATTGCGAGACCTAGAACGGCAGTGACGTCTCCCTCGCTGCCGCCGCCGCCGCTTGCCATAGCACCGGCTCCGGCGTTGGCAAATGTATCGTGCGCCGTAGTAGACGACTGGGTAAATGTACCTCTTAAACGGAATATCGCTGATGGTTTCTCGTTCGAGAGCCTGTATTTCCTTCTTAGCGGCTTCAAAAACGATTTGACGAATAACGCACATCCCAAGTAACTGGAAGCCTTTACCAGGCCAAAAGAAATGTACCGTAGCACCATAACCATCGGGGAAAGGCACTGATCATTCGATCGCGTGAGCCGACTTTAGGGAAAGATGAAGGACGGGGAAAATATGAGGGTTGCGGACCAACCAGTTCCCAACAAAAATACGGTTAGATGATTGATCGAGCCCGCTGCGGGTAGCTCAAAATATGCATGAGTCTCGTCTACCTGCGTGAGGTTTGTCTGGAGAAGACGACCTGCGACGACGCAGCCAAACATGTGTCTGTTTCTATGGTTTACTTGGAAGTCGTATGTAGAATGTAGAAGTGTTTTGTTTCGTTCCCAGACGTGAGAACAAATTGAGTGACGTGAGAACCCGTCTGCGAACTTGATCCAGGCGACGTCAATTGGCTCAGTCCCGTCAGTTTCCGTGCATGCAGCAAGTCTACATAGTTTCTGTCATACAGTAACCATACAAAACGGGAGTAATAATTCAAAAACTGTACTAGTCCTTTGGATCCCACTTATCATCATACCATTCATCTTCTTTCATCAGTTCACCTTGTGTGAGTCCAGTCCTGATTACTGTTGGTTCTCCGTTCTCTACAATCAGCAGTTTCAAATTTCCGCTGTCTGTCTTTGGCCATATGAGGACGGAATCACGAGGAACGCGCGGTAGTCCATTTGGTATTGCACCAATTATACGAGAACGGCACGCATTGTTATTTCCACAGATCAGTTGGCGCTTCAAAATTACGATTCCCATCAACGCAAATAGTTTGTATACATGCGGTGAGTGGAAGCATGGGATGCCGGATGTTAACAATGTTGGATGCCCGGTTTCAGTCAATTGCTGGGCCTCGGGAACTGAAATATCGGGGAGCCGATCAAACTTGGTTTCGAAGTTTGAGTCCTTATAATAGTAGTACGAGCCACATTCGGAGAAGCCCCTGATTTCTTTGAAAGATGATCAGCTATTTGATTGAAAATCCAAAGCTCAAAGAAACGAACCATATTGGTCAATACGGGCTTGGACCGTCAATTCGCGGTCTTTTATCCTTAAAATGTAATTACCAACAGCCAGCAAGTTAGGGTCATGATGACTGAAAACAGGATCGGCGTAGATACTTTCTTCGAAAGTAAGTGAGACCCTTTGGGTGAGCTCTGGACCTGGAGAAATATCCCACACGCAAACCGTCGAATTA
>JABCKL010016920.1:0-15317 GCA_018851305.1 Calocybe cyanea | reverse complement strand
GTCATGTGTTTATCAAAGAAAAATGCATGAGAAATGGTTTAACAAGTTTCTTTCCATCTTTTTCTGGTGGAAACCGAATCCGGCGCCAGCAGTGAAATGCCTTTGGAACTTTGGCCCCTACTGTAGTCATTTTGAATGTCAGTTGCGCATATGGCCGCCAGGCAAGCTTTTGTTGCTCGTTACAACAATAATCACGGACCCCTTCTGGGGGGTCACTAGTGATAAACTATTGTATTTCGCACATTTTTTTTTTCAAGGCAAGTGCCTCCTTTCTACACACGTACGTATATGCACATGATTGGTGTTTATCATACTGCTACAATAGTTGTCTAGATTTAAGGGAATTCTTTTCCAATCATAATTATTCTCATCATCGTCTTCCCTAGCGCCTATCAATATTCTTTTACCCACGGGGCAGCTTCCTAGCTTTATTAGATACGTTAACCACTTACGTCAGTAAATAACTGCCCATTATATACGCAGGGTTTGTTATTAAAGGCAATACAAAAGCGTTGGTTTGGATTGGGAACATATAGCAATCCTTCTTCTTCAACGAATGGTTCAGTTATTCCAGGTTGAAAGTGAGGATCGTTCGTTTTTGGGGCCAAGGGGTGACTGGTAAGGTGAATGAATGTTTGTTGAGCCGTTTCCCCCCCTCAGTGTCCTCTTTCTTTTTGCGTGTAACAAGGAAAAGAAGAACTTACAAGACGAATCTCCTGACTCAAATGTACTCGACTCATGCCCCCAAGTTCAGGCAAGATTGTACGGCGCTTGATACTCTTGATCGAATACTACGACTCTCCCCATTACTAGGTCTCCGACGTCCTGACCTCAATCGCGATAACCATCCAGAATTGGGACTAGTGTTGTTGAGTACTGGCTGTTGATGTTGATGTTGAGCCGCCCCTGGGGAGCTCGGGTTTGTGGAGATGGTGTTTGTTGGTGGTGAGTTAGAGGAGGTGATGACGGGCATGGCAGATACGAGGGTAATAGCTGACCAGATTCAAACTGCCATGGCAATGAAAAACAGGGAAATTTTTTCATTAGTTGTGAGGCTTAATTTTGCGAGGGGGATGAGTCAGATGATGGGCGGGCGGACGGACGGACAGAAGATAAACGCAATATTGGTGGGAAAGAAAGTACAAGTGAGTTCGAATTTGAGGGCGATAGTTGTCGTGCGTTACTGAGGGCCAGCTGAGGTGGGGATATAGTGTGTATTGCTCAGAACCTGCTGAGGGGGATAGGTTGGGTACCGCATGAACCTATCAACTATATGGGTGAGTGAGTCCATCATTGATGCCCATAGATGGGAATAGACACGAACACAGTTTCGGTTATTAACGCATCTGCCAGTCGTTATACATACCTACATCGAGGATAGCAACTTTGGGTTAGGACGGTGTACTAGTAACGTCGACAAGGAAAAGGGACAGGGCACGCCCCGCAGGCGGAGGCTAGCCCGGAGTTCGGACGAAAGGCCATGGTTCTATCAGCTTACTCGGCGCTAATGATCTTCTATAATCTAACCCGTTTGAGAAGCAGAGTTAGAGACTAGGCCACGTATAAAGGAACCGTCAAAGAGACCTACGGTGGACGAGCAGGCCTATTAAGGCAAGGCATCTGCTACATTGGGAGACAATTTCGTCACCACCAAAGGCGGATTACGCGGATATCAGAAAAGAAGTTGAGAATCCAAGCACAAAGACATCAGGGCCTCTTTCCCGCGAGCCGTACATTAGGTACCGAACAACGAGCGATATCTTATTTGGTTTGGGATAGCCATGGCCTTAGTACTGCTGGGCTCGCTTCAAAAAAAAATGAAAACAAAATGCGAGTAACTAATATGTCAGCACCAGTCCTTACCGGACTCTAATCGACATCTTTAAGACGCATTATCCCCATCAAGGGGTGTACGCAGCGATCGCCAGTAGTCGTCCCTCCTTGACTAGGGAACGGGCTGAAGAGAAAATGGATGTAATCCCAACCCAAAACGTAAGAACAAAGAGCAAATAGGTATAAAAAAAACCTCGATCAGGAGAAAAAAAGACTCACAGGCATGATTGGAATAACGACGTTGCTCGGGTTACTAGTGCTAGTGTTGAGCGCTTTGAGGTCGGTCCTCACAACACTGAAGAGAAACTCTTCAAAAGGCCGATTTTTTTGGAATGGACGTTGCCATCCAGAGCAGTGTTGGTGTCGGGTTCAAGACTTTTGAGAGCAGTGAGAATTTTCAGGCCCTTCTGCTGATGGGAAACAGTCCTAATTTGGTCTCGGAGATCAATGTTTTATGGAATTAATTAGTTCGATGACAACTTGGGGCCAGGAACAACGTGGGGAGCGCTGATCAAGAGCAATGACGACGTGTCCAGCGTGGGTGCACATTGTCTATGAAAAATATTAGTTGGGGTGCTCTGAGGATTGGAGGAGGAGAGTATACACACGTAGGCCTGAGTAAAACTTCCTCTAGAGACTGGGGAGGCATTAATGGTGGTGGTGAGAAGAGAGCCGTCAATCGAGCTGAAACGACCAGAATATCTCTCTCGAAGTCAGCGTCGGCATACTATATAGCACCGAGAGTTTGGAGAACACAGATAGATGTATAGGGATAATATAAAATATAAACTTTATAAACCCTTACCTCGTTACATTATATGAAACGTGCCGTGCTTAAACCTAAATCCCATCATCCCCCCATATCCTATGACGGGTATGGATTCTCCTCTCTTTGACAACGCTTGTGTAAATGTACGGGCCTTGCTCGACGTCAGTAGTGCTCGGGGTCAGGCCCAGGTGGGGCACAAACTCGGCTTATTTCTGTTTTGAATCAGTAAAGAGGCTCTGTCTGGAAAGAGAATGGGTCCTACTGTCGTATATATAAGGTGTGACATGAGTATAAGGTCTGAGCTACATATGTAACTTTGAATCTGCCGTAGTAGTATAACCGGCGACTTTTGCAACGCCAAGTTGGACATGCGCATGAGTCTTCCATCTAATCAATCTTTGATCTTCTATAGCACTTGATTCTTTCGGCATACGTAGCCAGCTAGAAGCATCGGTGAAACCCTACTCGGCTTACGGATCTCCTATAATCTAACTTGTCGGAGGGGGGGGATGGCCAGATTTTGAATATAAACGAACCATCGAGAGGAGGACTGCGGTTACGGGTTTTTCAACAGCAGGAGCAGGGAACAAATCACAATATCGGAAGTTGGCCCCTATTAAGGTAATACATCTGCCACATTTGGAGATAATTCCATCAACAAACAAAGGCGGATATCACAAAGAAACTCTTAGTTGAGCTGTCGTCGTAGATATGGTAAGACATAGAAGTTGAGAAGCTGGTCACAAGGCCGGCTAGAAAAGGGCCTTTTACCGAAAAGGTTGTGAGAAAAAAAAAAACATAAAAAGTCCCTTAGAGCACGCTTCAAAGCTGGACCAACTGGAACGCTCATCTACGCACCCTACAATATACTTTTCCTTTGTGATCGCGGGAGGAACGTCATAGACTCGATTGGAATTCAACGTACTCAACAACTGGTTGATCAACAGTTCTTTCCCCATAAAAATTGTGGGCCCGAACAAGAAAGCCATAGACCATGGGACGTTCCATATTTGGTTTGGGCTGTCAACGTAGCTGGGAAAGGGGAAAAGAAAAAATACACTGCGAAGATAGCTACTCTGCGAGGAGCTAGTTTGGCGGGCCGCCCTGGTACCGGTACTCTAATTGAAGTGTTTTTCTTTTTACAAGACGTCGCAGAGTTAATACAGCATGTCCAATCCAGGAAAAGAAAGGGGGGGGGAGGGGGGGGGTCACAACTACACGATTTCTGTTTCAGAGTTCGGGTCTAGCTCAAGGGTACGTGGCGATCGCACGAGCAAAAGCATCGCTAATCCTGTTCCTGAGCGCAGTCGTCTCTGTGACTAGGGAAGGCTGAAAGAGAAAAAAGGCCGTATTAATACGTCTAACCCAACGATAAGGAACAAGAGCAATAGGTATAGATATAAAACAGAAAAAGGAACTCACTGGCATGATCGGAATAACAACCTCACCCAAATTGCTAATGCTAGTGTTGAGCGCTCTGAGCCCCTGTCTAGCAAGAGCTATCACAACTCCAAAGAAAAATTTCTCAAAAGCCGATTTTCGAATGACAATACCGTCAAGCGCAGCGTTGATGTTGGGTTCGAGATTTTTGAGAGCGGTGAGGATTGTTAGGCCTTCTTCGGATGATGATGAGAGGGGTCTTTGTATTGTCTGAGATCAATGTTTTTGCAATGGAATTTGATTTTTAGCTGTATGACAAGTGGGAGCTGCACCTTTAAACTGGCTGTAGTCTTATTGAGGGCAGTCACGACGTGTCCAGCGTGGGCGTAAATTGTCTATGAAAAAACTTGTCAGGTAGATGAGAAATTGGGTGGGTTAGCGATACACACGTAGGCCTGAGTCAAACTTCCACCAGAAACTGGGAAGGCATTGATGGAGTCGAGAAGAGTCGTCAACCAAGCCGAAACGACTGAAATATCCCTCTCGACCTCAGCAACGGTAGCATCTATACTTTTCATAGGAGTTTGGACTCTGGAGAAGGAAGATTGTGTTTGGGGGGGAATTTTAACGAGAAGCGAAAACGCGGCTTTCTGCTCTTGAATTTCTTTCCCCCCCCCCCCCATCCCCACCCTCTTCTCACACCGGAACAGAAAATGAACAAAGCAAGCTAAACACTTGTATAGGGTCCATATAACCAGCTCATCTTCCCTACAAGGGCAATGAGGTCGGGTCCGAGGCCCTGAGAAGAAAGAAAAGGCCACACGTGTGCTCAAGATTGACGATTTCTGTTTAAAGACAGGGAAGCCAGGTTACACAGCCACTGGCATACCAGCCCGTTCCAATTGGATGGGGGGGGCAGTTACGAGACAATGGCTTGATGAGGAAAAACGTAAATGGATAGAATATACTAGAGAAAGGCTGTATGCAAAACTTATCCCAGTACAGTGATCTATAAGTGAGAGAGTGGAGGGGGAGAAAAGAAAGGACAGTAGGATATGTAGGTAGGATAAGGGGTTTGACAACCAATTTTTGTCCGGAAGAATATTTCATCTTAAAGCTGAGTAATAATGCTCGTCATAACCTGGACAGAGCTCATGTGTTTTTGTTAGAGAAAATTGCAAACGACTAATCGTCGTTTGTATTTTGGTCGTTATGGGTGTAGTGGGTGGTTTTCGCCCATAGCATGCGATTTTTGTCGCCTGGAAAAAATGAAACTCAAGGTCACGACTGCAGAATGCGAAAAAATAGATACAATTTCCAACTAGGGATAAAATATATATATACATTAGTCCATTCGGCAGGAAAACTCATCAAAGAAAGATCGCAAGTCCGCGAATGGATGATTGCCTCGCCATTCTTGCCCGAAAGAGCAAAGCAAATACCATCAAGGTGCATTGAGTTCATTGAGTGCACTAGTAAGCGTTTCATCTATCCTCTTCTTGAATTTAGTCGCCTCAGATCGGCAAGACATCTGAGAATAAATGAAACATGATTAATCAACCGAGCAATCCTACAAAAAAATATGAAAGAGTACGAATTGGAAAGTGTGCATAGCGTGAAGCACTGTCAAAGGGAGAGAGAGAGAGCGGAGAGTGAAAATAAAAAGAAGAGGGAGCTTACAGGAAACTTTGCGATGAATGCAGTAGCTGAATTGTTCGTACTGGTCCTGAGCTTTTTGAGGTCTCGCTTAGCGATATCCATGGCCGGAGGGTGCCTAATTAATGCCTGTTTGCGAGCCACAACGCCATTGGCGGCGCTGTTGATGTTTGGCTCAAGACCTTCGAGGGCAGTGAGAATGGCGGAGCAATCGGCATCTGAGATCGGGGTAACGACTGTCTATAGATTTCATTTTGAGTCAGCTTTACGCGGGGTGAGGGATAGAATATATGCGCTTTTGTGTCAGTTGTAGTCTTGTCAATGGCATCCCCAACGGCTTCAGCGGCATTATGGATCTTCTATAGATGGATGAAATAGGGGGATAGGTCGTGGTTCAGGTCAAGCCTCACTCCAAGGAAGAAGGGAAAGAGAAACGTACGAGAGCCTGAGCTAAGTTGCCACCTGAGGGTGGGAAAGCATCGATCGCGCCCACGAGAGCTTTCGATCGATCGTAGACTGCGTTGATGTCTTGTTTGACATCAGCGACAGTAGCGCAAAGGCTGGCGGCCACAAAAGAGGCAAAGACAAAAGCTGAGATGAAGCGCATTATCAAATACGTGGTTTATAGGCGGACGACGATTTGAGATGCGACGGCGGTCGCCCCCATTTTATACAATCCTGCGGCATATCAACGGGGAGAAGGTGTTTGGGGGAAAGAAGAATCAGTGCGCGTTCCAGACGGTCAGGCGGATCTTTTCGTGGCTGAAATCCTTGACGCATGGAATTTGGCCACCATCGAACAGACTCTTGGAGCAAACAAAGTGCTATAACTAGCTGGACAGCTTCTTTCGTGGGCCGGCTTTCTATCACCGGAATTCGTTTTGGGATGTACGTGCCCCCAGTGTATGAGAAAAAAGCCCCCAACCTCATAGACCCCTGGCTTGTGGAATCTGCCAGCTAAAAAATGTGAGGGATTCGGGGGCGATGAAGTAAAGACGTAAGTTCATAGTTAAGGTTACACAGCCACAGCGTCAGCTCCTGCCATATCTTTTTCCCTGACTAAATTAACGAAGTCAGAGTTGGGTCTCCAGAGGCGTCCATGAGGCAAAACTTCTGTTTTGTGAGATGTTAGGGTGGAAGTACTGGGAACCTTGGCTCTAAGCTACGATTTTTACCAGTGACTTGCAACTCAGCGATGACTTCGGTTGCTTGGAGCCAACCAGAGATGCTTCAGAAATTGTATTTAGAGGTTGGGTGCGGATACTTCCGCCGGAGACTTGGAAAGCGTAGATCGTGAATGTTCATACTAGGAATAACTAGTTTCCAGATTATAATTCCCCTTCTTGGATAAAAGATATCGGCCGATCAGATTGTACAGCGAGTTAACATTACGAGGTGTGACTTATTGAAAAAAATCGCAAACGGCTGTAGAAAAACCTTCCGCCACGGTTGGGACGATGCACAGAGCGTAACATCCACTCTGGTTACTGCAAAAAAGAAACAAAAAGCTCAGAGGTCGCAGCTGCAGAATCTAAAAAAATCAACAAAACGGAAACCAAAAGTAGTTCATTCGACGAAAGGCTTGACAAAAATATATCGTGTGAGTCCGAAAAACTTTGCAACGAGGGAGAAATCAAGAAAGCTACGAAGATAAATCCTTGATTGTCTTAGCAAACGCAGCATTAATTCTAGCTTTGTACGCATTCGCCTCAGCTTGAAGGGCCGCCTAAAAAAAAAAGAAAAAAAAAAAGGAAAAGTAGTAATCAGGCAACCCGTCCAAAACTCAAAAAAGACACGATCTAAAAGCGTGTACGACGAAAGGAAAAGGGGTGGAGGGAGATGGAGGAAGAAGAGATGCTTACTGGCGCCTTTGAGATGAGCGCATTCTGCATATTGGTATTGCTCGCACCGACAAGTTTGACTTCCTGTATAACAGCCGGTAAAGCTCCAGCGGCGAGATGTTCGAACGCCTGCTTTCTGGCTACAATGTCCTTGAGAACTTTGTCGATGTTTGGCTCAAGGCCCTCGATGTCGGTGAGGACGGCACGACCATCTGGAAATGAGACGGGAGTGGGGACAGTCTGCCAATCGCGTTTCTATCAGTGTCATTGGTACAACGGAAGGGGCGTACAACGTACTTTTGCGTCGGCTGCTGTCTTGTCTATATCAACTATGAGGAGTTCCGCAGCAGCAACAATAGCCTATGGGATAAGTCGGCGGGTGAGGGCATGATCAGGGTCATCTCTAAATTCGCAGAGATAAGGGACACACATTAAACTGATCTCCATTTCCGCCAGAGACAGGAAATTCGTCAACCTTTCGAACGAGATTACTCAACCGGTTGGAGGCTTCTTTGATGTCATTTCTGACGTCGGCAATTGTAGCACAAAAGCCAGAGACCACGAGATAGGTGAGCACGAAAACCGGGGCAAAGCGCATTGTGAAGTATGTGGTTATCAGAGGGGAGGATGATATTAAATGCGAAAACGGCCATGGCTTTTATACTAGTCCGGGGAATGTGGGAAGTGGAACGTGTTGAGAAAAGAATGTAGATAGTTCCCTTTGTGGCTAAGTTTTCACCTCTTCCTGCGCAATAGGAGAGGTCGTGGAGCGAATGAGTGCTATTAACGGCCAAACAATTTTCTTTTATGACGCTTTTTCTTCGTAGGAAGAGTTCTTTTTTGGATTCTGCATGCCGCCATGGAAGGAGAATCAGATGGAACCCCTCGATTGTAATGTTATATCGTCCAAGCCCTCCCATAGCACAAGCAGATTCGAAACCTCACACGAAGAGACCAAGTCAGAAATTCATAAAAGTTTTGAACTTGATGACTCGCAGCAGAAAACCTTGCGAGAAAGAGGGTGGAGGAAAGAAGACGCCATACTAGCCATGGATGATAACCAACACGTAGGCATCAGGAATCCAGGTCTCGAAGGCAACTTCAAAAGGGTCTCAATCTTGCAGTTTCAGAAAGCAAAATGTGGCCCGTCTGCACTCATACTTCCCCCTCCTTCGTTTCTTGCTCAGGAGGCAAGCTAGGCGCTTTATTAGGCCTTAAAACCGCCTTACTTGTGGATTCGTGTGTGGATAGGACAGTGAATTTGGGATCCGAGCCTCCAAACAGAGAGAAAGGGTCATAGAGCTGCTGAAAGCTAAGAATTTCTGGGTGAAAGATACAAAAAATAGGAGGACGCAGTGGTGTGGTGTCCCACTTCGGAGTCAAGCTGGATATTCGTTGGCGTGATCAAGGCTACACAGCCACAGCGCACACAAATACTTCTCCTTGTCGACTCGCTCACTCCTGTATCTTTACCGATAACCACGGAATCGCGCTACGATGCAATTTCTATTTCACTGGACCCCAACCTTACTGAACATTACTTCGTCAGAGTTTCAATGCGGATGAGGATTGACTCACGCAGGTATTTTGATGAAGAGAGGTGGGTGAATAAGTTAACAATAATGGTTTTTCCTCATTCACTTAAATTAGTCTTCTAGCTAATGAAAGGTTCGGGGATTTTCAGCGCTGCCCAAGAACAATTTAAGCGTATCATAATACTTCGCGACTGAAGCAATACCAGACAGCCACCTTTTTTTGGTGCGTACATGTTCTTGTAGTTCGTTATCGTACCATTGACTCTGCGAGCGCGAGCATGTATATGCTACTAGCATTACCATGGCCGACAATAGACCAGCTTTTTTTTAGTTTCTTTTCTCGTCCTCTATGCCGTAATACTGACTTCATAAAAGGGGGCATGTCACGTACTTGACAGTAACCATATCCTTATGAGAATCAAGATCTGTCGAACATCTGCAGATAGTTATAGAACATTGTGTTCTGGTTGGCGTGACGATGATGCACCTAATGTATCCGAGAATTTCATACGCAAATACATAATAATCATCTCCGTCTTGAACGTTGGCTTCCAGAAATCACCGTTACAGAAAGAAAAAAGAAAAGAAATTTCTGCCATAGAAGAAACAAGAGCCCAAGTAGTTACTTCGTTTTCCAAAAATATTTTTCATATTGCACAAAAGAGACCTCATTCCCTCATTCCCTCATCTCTTGAACAGTCTCAATTATATGCGGCGATTGCTGTAGCAAATGCAGCGTCAACTCTATTTCTGAACGCAGTTGCCTCAGCAAGAAGAGAAGCCTGGGTAAAAAGAACAAGAAACCGAATAAGCAAGTACATCTAAGGGGAAAAAATGGGAACCTACAGGTGACTTTGAGATAAGAGCGTTCTCCAAGTTCGTAGTGCTCGTACGAAGCGTGTTGAGGTCCTGTCGAGCGAGAGCAGTAACGCCTCCAAGGGGAAGGCGGTCAAATGCAGGTTTCCTAGCAACGATGCCGTTGAGGGCGGCATCGATGTTGGGTTCGAGACCCTCAAGGGCTGTGAGGATGGTTCGGCCATCGGCTGTTGAGATGGGCAACGGCGTAACGGCCTGTGTGGGAGGAAAGACACACGATTTGAGATATGTGATGAGAGGGGAAGGGTGTGGAGGCTAGGTGAGTACGTACGTTTGAGTCAGATGTGGTCTTATCGAGAGCGGTAGTGACGGGTCCGGTCGCGGTATGGATCGCCTAAGTAGAAAAGGGAGGACAAATGAGTACATGCGGGTCGTTGACCATCAAAGGGAGCAAATAGCATACGAGAGCTTGAGTTAAACTTCCGCCAGAGACTGGGAAAGCATTGATCTTCGCGACGAGATTGTCCAACTGAGTATGAACTGCGCCGATATCGGTTGTGACGTCAGCGACGGTAGCACCGAAGCTAGAAACTACAAGAGATGCGAGGACGAAGACAGAGGTGAAACGCATTTGAAGTGAGTTTGGTGATTGAGTGAATAGATATTTTTGACAATGATTGTATTCGCTACCAGGAATCTCGTCCTCTTTATACGATTCTGGAGCATGCGAGCGAGGGAAATTATGAGTCTGGAACAGGAAGGGAACCGTTCATGTGTTCGAGACGCAGACGGTTCTCTTTGCGGCTGCAGTCCTCATTTTCTTCCTCCTCTTTCCGTGAATGGGGTTTTTGGCCACCATAGAACATGCTGTGGAGCTAACGAGTGCCATTACTGGCCGATCATTGCATGGGACAAGTCTTTCCTTCGTTCTTGAATCTTCTATAGTTTTTTGACATGTGCGTGCCTGTTAGGGAATAAGAAGGTATGAATGGTCAGATGAGTCCTTGGTGGCGAGCTCATGACCTCTCACGAATTGGCCTGCTGTAGACCGCCACATGGAGATCAAACAACAAGCACCCAAAAATCTTTTGAGCGTATGACGCTGGCATGAATTTCCGCTGACAGAAAATCCCGTGAAGAAAAGCAACGCTCCAAGGGAGCGACTAGGAACACGGTTGCAGTGCGCTAACACGCTCGCGTTCAGAAGTCTAGGTCACAAGGTGAAGCATGTGTTTCTTACCGTTGGAACTCGATCAGCAAAGTGTGGCCTCATCAGCTCTCACGCTTTTCCTTCTCGTCTAGCAAAGTATCCATGAAATAAACCACAGTTTAGCATAGCATAAGGTATGCGATATTTGATCAAAAGTAGAAAATGTATAACCAGGTGTCTCGCCAAATCTTCAAGACCTCCTCGTGGGGCGGTAATCCTGTCAGTCATAGTCTCATAGAGTTGTGCTCGAGCAACCACACGATTGCTTCGGTGGTCCATTCCGCCGGTGATCGTTTTTCTCATGAGTAGAAATTTTGTGAGAAACGGAGGACTAAAGAGTGTATAAATCGGGCTGCATGATGATTGATTTGAGGGTTGATTGACGCTGATATTATCGCGGTATCACCGGGCCACCGGTTTACTCCGACTCATCCTGGAATCACGTGTCAGCTTTTCGCGTCGCCAACACTAGAGTATGTACCCTACTCGCTTTGATTCGGACGAGTCAAATTGTGGCATATCCTCTATTGAATATTGAACCCTCACGCGTGTACTTTTGCAAAAGTGATTTCAGGTTTTTTTTCCCTCCGAAAATGTTCCTCGTCTTCAAAGCAATGACTCAGGGCTGTCTGCTGGACTTCTGTTGATAGTCTCGAGGAGTCATTTTTTGAGCACCAATCCCGGCTCCTGTCGCACTTATCCGATCCCAAATGATCAGTGTAACTATTGGCTTCCACTTACCTCTCTTCCATCCCCCTCGGCAGGTTCTGAGCGAACACTCCCAAATTTACCTCGTCTCATATTCTCATCTTTTATTTGGCTCTGTTGTCTGTAAACGTCATTCAATACAACCACCCTTATATTCAGCATTTCCTATGAACTACCATTACCTCGTCATCATTACTTTAATTCATGTGGTCGCTTGAGCCTCTGTTGCACATGAGCAAAAAGCGCGGAATTGTCTGAACTTTGCCTTCATCACACGCTCCAACGGCTGTACAATGAAGCAACTGACAAACGACCTATCTGGCTTTCACCAACACCCTGGGGCTTATCCGACGTCGCAGCCACCCACCGCCAAAGGCTCCATTGCTATATCCCAGTCTTTCTTCTGCCCAGCCAACAATATCACCGACCGAAATTTTGCCCATGCTCCGCGAAGTTGTGGAATCTGAATTGATCGGCTACACTGAAGCCTTTCACCCTGCCCAACCAACAGTCTCAGCAGCCAACAGAGAAACTGCCCAGGCTGCCGTCAGATCTGAGCCGATACGGCTGTATCATTCCTTCCCCAAAATCTGGTCCTGACGCCCAGATCCCGCCTTGGGATGACTCGTTCGACTCCAATCAAATTGCCCAAGACATCATCAGTTGATGACCACTCTTCCGTGACACCAGATCCTTCACCCACCAACGATCCTTCCGATCTTGTCCAAAATGGCACTAATAACCACCCACAATTGACGTCTGTCATCAGTATGCCCATTCATGGCAGAATCATTGCTTAGTGCTGGCCACACCTTTGCGCGTCGCAATGAGACCTAGCAAAATGACTGACCGTTCGCGCGACCATGGCCTTAATGATTCACCCTTGTGCCGATGGCGTGCGTCGCCAGCCTGCCCCGCACCACTCAGCTTAACAAGGCTCGCGACTCGAGCTCTTTCATTGCCTATTCCTTCGTCTAACCATCCATCCCGGTTAAATGAAGCGGTGGATAATTGATGAACACATAGGTCGAGGCGCTTCAAAGGCAGAGGTTTATTTTGCATTTTATGCAAAGGTACAATTGCTATCTCAAGAATCGGGCGGGTAGAAGAAAGAGCATATGCAAGGGAACACTTGACTTTGTGGCTTCTGTTCCAGGACAATGTCAACTAAATTTGGCCTTTTATTCAATACCGCGACCATCAGTCGATCCAAGGATGATCTCTTCTCGTTAACCCGACCCAGTACCAATAATCCATCTCCGTCGTCTCCGAAGATGTCCCACGGAGCTATTTTTTTTCTGCATGTGCTATATTTGGTTCTCCGCCCACCGTAAGAATATGGCCTGCATGATATCAAGGGAATGACAGCTAAATCTTCGCGTCTCTCAGCAGGTGTGAGCAATGCTATACTCAGAAGCCAAACTTGTTCAACCATTTTCGTCCGAAGGGAGGTCGATGTATTATTGGGACGAGCATACGGAGGCCTACGGTAATCAGTAGAGGGTGTTAGACATTCTTGCAGGCCGCATGCTATCAGATAAGGCATAAGGTCCTGACAGTGTTCTGACAAGTGTCCTGACTCTTCATCACTTTTATGATTTCGCCGTCGTCACCAATCATTGATGGCGTTACGGACTCGTTACGGTTGGCAATAAGATTCATTAGTTTAGCAAGTTCTGGGCAGCGCGTGATTCTGCTCACTCCGCCGCCAGCCGGTGAAGAAAATAAACAATACTATGAATCCCTCTCTCCTTTCGTCTGTCTCCTGATTCTCCTCAGCTGGTTCTGAGTAAACGTTTCACGATTCGGTTGTACAGAAATCATCCTCTAGTGCCCTTCATATAAATTGTCTTAATCCACCTAATCCAATATTCTCCATCTCCTGCGAAACACTATTTCTCGCCATCACTGCTTTATTGATCGCCAAGGTGACTGCTGCTCCTCTCGAAGGGAAGTTTTGACTCAAGCTTTGACTCAAGCCTGTGGATCTGACGCATTGTCCGGTAACTCGAACAACGCCCATACTAGGGCACCAAGTCTAGAGTTGCCTAAACTTAGCCCTCATCAGATGTCCCAGGAGCCATACGCTACTATCATCTCCGTTGCGGCGGTCCAGCAGTGGAATAATAAAGATCCTCTACCCACTAACGGCCTTCCTGGGATTCGCTACATTTTTGGACCCCACCTGACATCCCAGCCACCCATGGTTGAGAGCTCTTTCACCACATTCAAGCCTTTGCCCCTGCCCAGTCAACGTCCCCAGCCAGCTGGAAAACTACCCAGCATCCGGGAACTCTTCGGACGCGAACTGACTTCCAAGTGGTGGCCCACCGCCAGCGACTCCGTCGACCCATTGCCCAAAATTGGTCTCAACTTACCGTTGCCGCCGCTGGGGGACTTCTCTAAGCCAACACATATTGCGCGGCCCAAACAGTTACCAGTCATTGATCACAAAGTCGCGACACACAAACGTTCGCTCCACAACAACCCTTACCAGGCGGCCCAAATGAGCGGTAACCGCCGGCAAAGCTCGCACACGCTATACTCGCCATCAATGAACCCTCTTCACTCTGGAATGACGCATGAACACTCATCCACGACTCACTCAATGGCCAGTGCTAGTCACTCCACGCCTGAGACGTTATATTCCACTGACAAGCCTTTCACTCCGTCATATGGCGTACTCAACCGCATCAAATCGGCCACAAAGCGGTGTAAGGTTGCAAATACATACGCCAATACCCCGCGTCGCCGACAGGCCCGTGTCATTGATTTCAACAATACTGAAGATTCGAGCTTATCTCGATATGCTCCTTCGTCTAGTCGCCCATCACAGCCACGCAGGGTAACGAATTTACCAAACAAACATCGCTTACTTTACCATTGCGTGCTCTGCGAAGAAGGGGTTTTCACTAACGCAAGAGAGTGGGAGGTTCATGAACAAAAACACCAGAAAGGGAGGCTGTGGCACTGTGATGACTGTCCACAGGGTTTTGCTTCCCATTCGCATCTGAGAAGACATATGCTGAATGCTCACCCAGAGAAGAGAATTCCTCAAAGTATACTTACGTTTCAAGAATAAGACCGTCTTATTGTTTGCGATACGGCTCACAGGGATCTCTTGCTCGTCTCCCGTTCACTCAATCGAAGATAATTTTGCGGGGAGGCCGGATTCTGAAAACAGTGTGGACCTGTCATATCTCTTCCAAATAAGCATAGCTGGAGATGAATTGTCAATGAGCTGGAGTCGGGTCTACGCCGTTACGTAGTCGAGCGTTTAGCACCTGCAAAGTTAGCGATCATTGGGCCCCTTTAACACAACCCAGAGTACTAAGGTGATGGGCTGGATGCTACGAGGACCCTGGAATATGCCTTTAGAGGTTCGTACCCGAAATTCCGGATTTTGGGCCTAAAATTCCGAACGCAAATTTGCCCATTCTGACCAAAATTTCCGAACCGGACCGCATAGCTCGGGGCCCAAAGTTGGAAAATTTTCCGAACCAGGATTTAGACTACAGCGCTGCGAAAACGCCATTTTTCGGCCAGAACACTGTCGCAATCAATTCCTC
>JABCKL010016919.1:0-15408 GCA_018851305.1 Calocybe cyanea | reverse complement strand
TAATACTTTACATCAAACCTTAATTAGCGTTCACGTTATATTTACGTAGCTGAGTTTGAATCGACAGTCTTGGGTTGGTCTCTTACCGCCACCACCAACACTCAGTGTCAGTAGATAGTATTAGTAGTCATTCCAATAAAACCTTTATACCTACCATTTTCCACTTCTTAAGTTGAAGGTTGAGTTATCGACGCCGAGACACGTGTGTTGAAAGCGTTGCTGACATCAAGGTCATTGAGACCAATTCAATCAATAGCAGAGTTTGCTTAGAGGGTGAGATGTCTGTTAGTTGTGCCAAAATCAGAGTAGAATTAGCTAGAGTACTAGCTATGACACTTTGACTATTTATAGTACAATTCACATGATGAAAGTCAAAGAGATCATCCAATGGTAATGTAAGTATTATGCCTGTGCAATGATGCTTAGTGATAGAGGAATTGTGGATGAGTAATAAGAAGAAGGAGCACAAGGGGTTACCCAATAAGAGAAGGGTAATTAGCAAAAGCATTCATATCTTAGTAAACAAGATGATAGAATCATAGACAGTTTTGAACTAGGAGCATCATAGGAGAACGAGGAAGGAGGATGAAGAAAGGTGTCCAGACAAAGGAAGGAGGGGACAGAAGGAGGGAAAGTAAATGAAATTGTAACAATTATAGAGTGTGACAAAGGAGGTGTAGGAGTTTAAGGCAGAAGTATAAGATTGTGCAGTTGAATTCTTGATTGCAGCTCCAAGGGCACAAACACATATCTCACAGAGCTGACCAAGTGGGATAGCAGGCCAGATGGGTTGTTGGCTGCTAGTAGAGAGCATAAATTTATTTTTGGCCTCCCCCAGCCTCAGTAGTGGGAAGAGATGGAAGAAGTCACATTAGATGGCATTGGATGGGATGTGATATGCAGTGTCAATCTTAATGCTGGAATCAATGTCTGAGGTTTTTGAGAACTTTTGTCAAGAAATTGCATCTGTGACTGCATTGTGAGATCCCAAAATGTAGAGGACTTGGATTTTGTATTGTTGATATGCAGAGGTCAACTGTGTGACAAAGTAAATGGTTGTTGTAGATCCAGTCAGAAGAGACATTATAAGAAATATTCATATAAAACCCAAGGTTTTTGTATGGAAACCAGATTCCAAGCCCATTGAGACAAGCATTAGTGTAAGCAACAAGATCAGTATCCTCAATTTTCCAAGAGTCGCACTCAATGTGTTGTGCACCAGAATTGTTGATTATGTGATCACAGAACCATGCTTGATCATCTTGAAGGCTGTGATTTGTCCACACTTGTTTATCCTTGTCTTTTTTGCCTTTCAATTTTGTGTTCAAGTTGTTTGTGGAGGCCTGAATAATGGATACACATTATATGTCCAGTTCATCCAGCCCACCATCTTCTGGAACTCCTGTACCACAAACTGTGCTCCTTTTGTTCTTCCACTCAGGATCCACCTCTCCAATTCTTTGAGGAGATGACTTAGAGATGACTCAGAGATAGCCAGGGTATGGTTGATGATGTTAACTTTAATGCTGATGATAGTGAGAACCTGTTCTGAGAGTTGCTTGGATTCTTTGTGTGGGATACCAAGCTTGTCAAACAGTGAAAGAAGCTTGGCTTGAGCTGCAGGCATATATTTTGCATAGTTTGAGTACCAGAGTTGATTGCTCATAACATCAACTCCAAAAATGTCATCCCTAAGGAATGGATTCCTTTAACCTCTTGTGCAATCCACATAACAAGTGAGAAAAACAAAATCCATATGTCTGGGTTTCTAATTCATAAACCAGTCAACATTCCTCTCTTTTTGATTGCCTACAATAACAGTCCTGACATTTTTGATTTGTCAGAATGGATGCATTCAAAGAATACAATATGCTGACTTCACATCAGTTTTGAATAGGATGAGTTTGGCAGATAGATTTTTGGAATGATGATGTAGGATAAACCAAGAAAGGTGGTTGATGCCATTGAGTGGAAAGGAGGAATGGTGAGGTGTGCACAACACATTAGGGGATTGTTTGCCATAACTCATATCAGTGACTAGTCTGAAATCATTGCTGTTAGGTTTTGGTACTGCATAGTTTGGCATCAAGTACATCCCCAGAAGGAGTTTGGGATCAAAAGTAGGAGAGAAATGTCCTAAGGTACATTCTGCATCATGCTCCACCACAAGAAAGGATGCTTTGGTGGGATCTCAAAGTATTGGCTGAGAGGCATCATTGACAATGGGATAGCCTAGTTGTATAGTGTGTGCCCAAGGCCAAAATCCTTTCTGAAGACCACAACATACAGATCCAACAAAGGGGCAGTTTGGATGGAAAGAAAGAAGACTTTCAAAATGGTGGATTTTAATAGGAGTTGAGACTTTGAAAAGGTGAGGACACTGCTGTATTGTTTGAGCAACTAGCAAATTTAAAAGCTCCTCTTCATTGGGGGATGGAAGCACTTCCACAGATAAGGCCCAGTCAGCCATGAGAGGGGTTTGAGCAGCTCCAATGTTACCAAAGTTATAGCAAAGGTATTTAGACAGTCTGCCTAGACCCAGTGTTCTTTTCTGCAACTCTGCAAGAGATTCAACCATGGTGAGGGAGGCAACATTTACAGCAGGAGTGAGAGTATTTGCAATTTGCATGGGTGCATCCTTGTTGACTGTTGAATTTCTGACAGTACTCTGAATGGCTGGTCTTGCCCTCTTTGTGATAGATTTGGGGTAAACAGTTTCCAATGCCTCCAGATTGCATGCGTGACTCATAGAGGTGGGCAAACTCTTGCTGATCTGACAGGAGATAGGTGCTTCCAGCTCCAACAAAACTTTTGATTGCCTTATTATGGAGGATGACTTGTTTGTGAAAGGTCTCTGTTCAAGCTGCAAAAATAGGGAAGAGATGTATTATTGATATTTTGAGACTTCAATGGAACAGTGGGGGAATGCAATAATGCAGGCTTCAGTGGCCATGTCCCAGGCAGTAACCCACTGCATCCCTGTTTTGACATGCTTGACTGGTTCTGCATGGGGTATGACAACATCATAGTCTCTCAACCTACCAATGCTCTCTTGAGAAGGTTGAAAAGCATGGAGCTCACTGAGGATGTAGTCAAGGTTGACTGGTTTTCCTTGCAAGATATGTTCCCACTCAGAATTGGGGAATCCAGACAGAGCTCTTAGTGCACTGACAATCCACTCCTTGATACACTTATAGTCTTGGGAGAGATGTTGAGAAGGTGGGCAGTTTCAACACACTCAGCTCTGGAGTTGAGTTCTTTCTCCTCCCACCATGGCATTTGAGATCCAAACACATGTCTCATTTTATTATCTTGGCCTTCCCCAACTTTGCCCTCTTCTTTATCTGAGTCAATTCCAGAGTGTGGTTGCTTGAGAGGGACTGCTTGACTGGTGGGAGGCTGAGGCACTCCAACAGAATCAGCTTCATGGCAGGCTCAAGCTCCCCTATCTTGGATTTGCCTGTCCTGCTGCTCCAAGTTGTGAAGATCTTGGGAAAAGGCAAGGAAAGCCTGTCAATGAGCAGCATCCTCTGCACCTCCCTATGTTTTATAAAACCACAAGGACCCTTGCTCAAGTGCTTTTGCAATAGGCAAGTCCCTTCTGACCTCCTCAAGGAGCTGGTCAAAGGGTGTTGCAAGATTTGATTCATGCAGATTTCCAGTTCCAGATGAGGAAGAGTGCTGGCTTGCAAGAGTGGCTGATCTTGGGGGACTGCTAGTGCCATCATCACCAGCAGGCTCAAACAGTTGGAAGGATTGGACATCCTGAGACATATAGAGTAAAGCTGATGTATTGATTGCTTTATTGACAATGAGATGAAAGAATAATTCTGAGGCACTGAGAAGAGGGCACAAGTAAGAATCAGAAGTAAGAACTAACAGACAAGCTACTATAAGATACAAATGTACCTGGGAAGAGGGCAAAAGTAAGGATGAGGCAATAGTACTCCTCATTCTGCCATTTCTTCCTGAGGTGTCTTAGAATCTACAATAGGAAATGCTTATTTCAAAAAGAATGCCACAGTCTGCACACAGGCATGACAGTGGGCTTAGCAACTCTGATGAGTGTAATGCAGAATTGAACACCCCACAATGCAAGGGGAGGCAGGTGTGTGCACATGCAAGCTCAGCCCTTATATTGGTCTTGTGTAAACAGGCTTTAAACTCAAAAAAATTGACTGTTTTCAAGAGTATATCATCAGAAAATATCTTGATGCTGTAGCAAGGCTTGCAAAGCTAGATTTTCTACATTTACTTGGATTTAAATACATGTATATGCAACCAAACTGAATCTTAAATAGATTTCAAGCATTTTTGTATTGTATTGAAGTAGAATTGTTGCTGCTGCAGACTATATGCATTATCCAATGTCTGTTTGCTGCTCCAAGTGCCAAGCAATCAAAAACTTTTACTGTTGATGATACATTACACTTTCTGGGAATTAGCAATTTCCATGATTGCAATGAGGTTAATTTCAAGCTCCTATCCACCAGCCCATCTACAATGGTTTTGTTGCACAAGAGTGTAGGAGACTTGGCTGGTCACAAGCCTAATGTGTTTACTCCCTAGATAAAAAAGAAAACTTATTAATGCCTGGTCAACACATTCTGCTTCCAAAACCCTGACTACAATTTCTGCACTTGTAGAGCATGCCCTGTGGGTCCATATGCCTCCCTCAAAGCTTTGCAAAATTGCTTGACTTGGGGAAAGATTTATGACATATCATACAAGTCATCTCATCCTCAATCACAGCCATTTGATGGTCTGACAGCTCTTGTCCCATCCTTAAGAACAAACTACAACTGCATTTGTATCACTCGATGTGACAAAGACTATCAGTGCAATTTTCAAGAAGTCTATGATTGGAGACTTACATAGTTAGTATGGCAAATACCTTCACATCATTGTGTGCACTGAGATTACCATTATGTAAGATTATAGAGTTACTTCTAAACCAAAAAAGCAAACTTTATGGCTTCAAAATTTTTGCTTGGAAATGTTCTTTTTACATATCCAACACCAAACATTCTTGCTGGCACTCTGATTATCCTGGGTTGTTTTGTGGCCTGTAGAAGCAGATTGTTGTGCAGAAGGCAGCCTAGCACTGGCAGATTGCTGGAACATAGTAGAAGGGCTATGGATAAAGTGTAACCAATTCTCCACCTCAGGGTCATCCAACTTGATACACTGTTCTGTTGACAAATAAGACCCAGTAGCACAAAATTGTTGGATACTGCAGAAGGTTCATCTGTGATGGAAGACATATCAGGAGTCAGAGGTGAGTAGAGGGCATTGTTGACCAGCATGTCAGATGTGTGTAGACTGTGAGTGGGCCAGTTTCTGAGCAAATACAATCTGTTATTGGGCAAAGCATTTGGCATTATGAGAGCATTCACATTGATAGAAGTGTTTTTGTTTGCCTGGTGGGGCAAAATAAAACTTCTTGACTTATGCAAGCTGTAATGTCTGTTTGTACTCCCAGATGTTATATCTTCTTGTTGCCCTGGAGATCCAAGCATACTAGAGTGCACCTGCAGTGCTGACCAATGCAAGAGCATGAGATGCCAAAGCTGCAGTACAAATTGTTGAACAAGATGAGTCATGCTAAAGTTTAAATGCCTCATTCCAACAGAGACCCAAAAAATACACAGAATGTCTTTTAGGCTGTCCAAAATGACAAGATAGCATTTCTACTAAAAGCAATAATAGACTCAATGTACAACACATCCAGTTTGCATGCCAGCAAAGTTTTTGTTAGACAACAGGTTGCAACCTTAGATTCTACATCAAGTCTATTATTGCTTTAAGTAGAAATGCTACCTCATCATCTGGCAGCCTCAATACTTGGATCTAAAAATATCAATTTGTAAGGGTTATTTTTGCCTATCACTACTACAGTTGCAGACAATCAAAGACAACAACTTAAATAACTTGTGATCAAGCAATTTCCTGGCAAATTCTGATGCCAGAAATGGAATCTACACACAAAATACATCCAAAAACACCTTTCTTTGATTATTCCCATGACTTTTTCAGACTGCCAAATTTTTGGGGGTAAATTTTGAAAAAGTATTGGCATGAAATCAAGTATATCTAGTTTAAAACAGCCTCAATTGACATCATTGCACTCTGAGAAACCTGGTGGTGGGACCTCTGATTGCACACAGCCCATGCAGCAGCCTTGCCTGTGAGTCCCTTTCAGTAGGCACTCATGAAATGCCATGAGCAGTTTATAAAGTGGCAGATTACCTCTGTAGGACAGGCACCCAAATACTTCTTCACCAGTTTCTTGGCTTCTGCAAAGGAATTCTTGACATGCTCTCTATAGCAATATTTAGTCCATTCCCAATACTAAGTATTGTAAATAATTATATTGAGAAGGGAGATGATATGGGATAACTTACCATTTCAATTGGATTCAGTTTGCAGTGGAATTTGGGCAGGAAAATGCAGGAATGACCTGCCTCATGAATAAGAATTTTGAGCATTAAAGCCTAGTGCATGAAGTCATCTTGTTGGCTTAAAAGACAAGGCATGTAGCAACCAGTGCTCTCAACTGCAAAGGATCTTCAGGACAATTATGATGGTTATGGAGCCCCACTGTGTTTCAAACATGTTTTTTAGAATGCCTGCAGGCCATTGTGTAGTGTCAGTAGTGAGAATGTGTAAAATTGTTATTTTTTGTTGATTTTTGATCATTTTTCAAATCCAATTTTGAATATCAATTTTAATTTTGGTAACACTAAAATACTCACACAGATGAAAGCTATCATATGAGGGGACTGTTTGAACAAATTAATGGGTTTGATTTTGAGCAAATTTTTTTATATCTTAGTCTAAATTATAGCAAAACAAAAATGCAATCCAAGAAAAGGATTTGGATTGGAGGCTTTTGAAATAAGTATGCTTCTTTTGAAAATGAGATTGCATTTTCAATTTGGGACTGCATTTTCAATTTGGAATTGTGCTTTCAATTTGGAGTTTTTACCTAATGTCAACTGAAATGGATAGTCATCTTCCTCAAATCTCATGGCCTGTGCAACATGAGAAATTGATTACCAACCTTCTCAGATGAATTTCAAGTCCTAGCAGGACCTCAGCTCATTGCACACCAATGCTTTTCAAGTTTGAATGGAGTTCTCATCCAATTCTCACAGCCATTATCTTCCCAATTGTGGTCATTGCAATGCTTTGCAGTGCTCCTGTGTGGCTTTTGAATGTCAAGAGGTGTGTATGCATGCTAAATGTGTAACGTTTCATTGTGATGGTTTTTTAGAACCTTCAGTGCTGGTGTCAGCATTGCTATCAGGACCATCAAGCACCCCAAAGTACTCCAGCTATTAATCCTCCACAAAGGGGAGGTGTTCCAGGAATATGTTCTGGATTTTTGGCTGTGAGTCTCACTTGCTAGCATCTTGTTTTTCTAATACTTTATGGCAGGCATCTTCAACATATCATGCTTGTTTGCCATGTTAAACTTGTTCAAGACCTTGGATGGCACATGATAAATTATCACAAGCCAGGTGAGTTTTTCCTCTTTGAATATTAGCACAAATTTACAATTAACACACTATCAAGCTTGCCTCTGATGGAAAACCAACCTCTTCCTGGCAACAGCACATTGGCTGCATCACTTGCTACTATATCAAGCACTAGATCAGCAGGGTCTCAGGCTCAAACTATGGGTAATGCTTCACAGTCTATAACTTATAAGATTTTTTATATGGCATGCATAATTTGATACTTTGTGTTCAAATATTCTGATAGTTATTGTTGACTTAGCCCAATACTGTCACATCTATGGATGATCTCAATTGCATATGTGGCCACCACTTGAAAGACAATCAACCTTGCATCTTCAAAAATAAGCTTCATGATTTTACAGTCAAGCTCACAACATATAACCTTGTCTTTGATATTTTGATTACAGCTAAAGCTACTGACATAATTTGGAAGTTGTTTTATGATAAACTCATTGACCATTGTATTTGACATCATTTTGAGCTTGATAAACAACTCCATCCCCTTACTACCAATATATCTGCTTATGAGCAATCACCATTTCACTTTTGTAAAGGTGGCAACAATCTCATGATAGGCCAGAGACTAAAAGATACTAACATTTATGGGCATAACTTTACTTTATCCAACCTCAACAAGGCAGCCTCACCAATCAAAAATCCAGACTCAAGCACATTACTTTTGTTTTTTGGTACATTACTATCACACTCAAGTATAATTAAAACTGACTCCAATTATACAAAGCAGGAAAAAGCCAACTCAATGGTCCATTATCTCAAGGCAATAATTCTGTCCACCACTGCTTTGCAGATGTTGTCATGCATGGCTTCATGACAGACAATTCTCATGAGAATCAAGCCCTGCTCCCAGAATGTCATGACAGCTACTGTCTGCACACAGAACCTGCTACAATGCCACATGTTGAACACAGAGCTCCACTTTTCTATTCACCATCTCTTGACAATGATGGCATTGAAGTATATTACTTGTTTTAATGCTTGTAACATTTCTGAGCAAATTCTTCAACAGCTTATATCTGCTTCTGAACCCCTCCAGATAACCCAACAGCATCATCACCATACTAGATGCAATTAACAAGTTGTTCTCACTGATAATGAGGACGACTTTGAAAATGAGTTACATGATAATTCAGAGCAAACACCACCACTGATTCTCAAGGATGCACTGATTCTCAAAGCACTGACAGAAGCAGCTGCAGCTGATGCACTCCTTCTAAAACTTATCTCACACTTTGATGGTTCTGAATGTATTCTTCCTTAGACATTTGAAAATCATGAAAAAGTTGAACAGCTTTTATGCCTAATGAGCACTTCAGTTATTTGGCAGCCCCAGTAAGTTATCTCTAAAATTGAACTTATTGATCCTATTGCAAGCACTTCTGAGCAACATTTTGATGGCACATTACCACCATCCAACTTTAGCCCTTATCTGCAAGAGAGATTTTGCCAGCAGATTGCAAGATACCTCTGTGGAACCAGCTATTCTCCATGTCCTACCAATACAGCTCCAGAGTCTAACACCTTTACAGATAATATGCAAAACTCCCCAGATGCAAAAAATCTACTCTTTTGGTTTGAGTGTGTCATGTGGCTTGCAACTGGTAGCTTTTTTATCCCTCAACCATCATCCTGGTGGCTTCAGGCAGGTATCTCTCTGACCTACAACTGCATATAGGCCTAAACCACCTTTTTCAGATTTGATTTATATCTCCACTTCCACCTTGCATGCCACATCTCAGCTCAGAGCATTTTCATGCTAGTGAAAACAATCCATTCTTGATATTTCAATCTTATGCAAACAAAATCCAGGTGCCCACAACACAGCTGCTTATAGGAGCCTTGGAAGGAGAGATTCCAGAGGATGAAAGCGAACCAACTGCCTTTGATTGATTTATACATGCATCAGTTATGGGTTTTGGAACAGTGGGAGATGAGGGCTTTAATATTCTGTGATTTAGTATCCTGCACTAATAATTGCTTCATTGCACAATACAAAGAATTTATATATATTGGCACTGCATTTAACAAATTACAATCAGTTTACTGCCATAAAGATTTCATTAGACAAGTTAAGAGCTGTTGCCCACAGCTCACAATGTGAGACCATATTTTGCAAGGTGGAAGCTATGATAGGTTGAATGGTTTGATGGAATATTTCTAACTGGGCAGTGGAAAACAGGCTAGATACCAGAGGAACTTCAATGTGAGACAGATGATGAGGAAGGTGCACCTGAAAAGGATTAGTTGGATTGCTGTCAAGAGCATTGTTGGCTCTGTGATGTTTGCACACAACATTAGTATTGTAGTCATCCCAATCAACACCAGATTCCTTGATTGGGAATGGCAGTACATTATCAGGGGTCTTGTCAGAGCCTCAAACACCATTTTGAATCATTCCAAAGACAAACATGTTTTTTGTACTACATTGACACTTGGAACAAATAGAAAGTGTATGCAAATTCCAAGTGTTTGCCCATGTAATGGCATTGTGATTGAGGTCATCAAGGAAAAGATAGCAGAGGAGCCAAATGTGTGCATCTGAGCTGACATCAAGTCCTTCATGGATTTCAAGTCCACAAAAAAAGTCTTTTCATTTTGCACCAAAACCTAGAGTCAGATCCCTCCATAGCCATTTGATTTGAATATTATGCACACTCCTGTAATAAATCTGAGCTGACACTTAGAAAAAGTTGATTGACCAGACATACCTGCCCCAGATATAAGAGCCTTGCTCAACACCTTGTGCATTCTCCATATATTCAGCAATCAAAACATTTTCCATCCCATGATCTCCCCTTACCCTGCTTGGGGCAGCTTCATCAAGACATTGAACCATGAGTTCAACACTGGTCTGAATTGTCAGGAGTTCTTCATGAGTGAATAATCTTGCATGCTGTGACAGTCATGATTTTTACAAATATACTATGTAAAATCAAGCCATGACATACCTGAGATGTGATATTGAGTAGATGAAAACAATCTCTTTGGTGCTGTTGAAGGCAAGCAGCATCTCCTTGCTGAGTACACAGTGCAATTGTAACCTAGGTTTGCAATAGCCAGCACAAATTGTGTCAAGTGGTGAGCTTTCCATTGCAGAGCATTACCCATTGAGATGATAGTAAGGTAAATCTTGTCAAGGTACACTATCATTTACTCTTGTTGATTCATATTCATTCAGCATACAAGCAAACTTCAATTTGTTTGCAACTAGACCTCTGCCTCTCTGCATGCTATCTATAACTATCTCTGCACATGTTGCCTCCTTGTTTTCTTGCTGTGTCTGCTCAGCCTTGGCTTCCTTTGCAACCTCCCCCTCCTAGTGAGCATCCAACTGTGCTTTACATGGTGCAAACCCTAATACTTCATTCCCAATTTGAGCAGCAAGAACATCAGGAAGATCCAGTGAAATCCAACACTTTATGTTTCCTTCCTTCATGACTGGCCCAGTACTAGGCCTGTTGACTTTGTTAAGTGGCAAATGGTAAGCAAAAAAAGATTACTTGACAAAATCTGAGGGAACACAGTGATTCAATGACTTTGACAGGGCTGTAACACTAGTCTCCCAATGGTATATGGTCTAGCATCTTCTTTCCTGACATTTACCTTCTCATGAAGAGGATTATCTATTGGCACCAAACATAGCTTGTTGTTTCCATTATAATCCTATTTGCTGGGACATAGGCATGGACAATATGGTATGGTACATCTTTTTACTTCATGTGAGCACCTTCAGCCTCAAGCACCAACCATATACCATCTATAGAGAGCAGCTATGTGCCTAGCAGCCTTGGAGGAAGAGTGCAAGGTGCTCATTGGCCCCAGTTTGCATATTTTGGTTATGATACATCAAGTTGTTGACAACTTGGAGTTTGTTAGATTGACTTGGGTCAGAACATACTGTTGGCCTGAAGTCAGCCATAGCTAGTAATAAATAGTTGGGACATATTTTGAGAAACTCAAGGCTCAACATCAGACAAGTGCTTAGCTTTGAATATGGCCTCATCACAATCCTCCAGCTGTAATTCATTGTATTCCAACATAAGTTAAGGCATATCAAGTTTAGCACTAGCTGGAGAACTGAAGCCTGCAAAACTGTTATATTCTCCTAAGCCATAAGCAACACAGTGACTAGTAGGTGGTTTTCCAAGCTAAAATATCCCACTTAGCATCATTAAAGATGCTTGTGGCATGGAGCATACTAGATCAAGTGCTTCAAAGACTATCATACATTTTGGCCAGTTTGAAAGTGCCAAACAATGAACCTTTGGAATTGATTTGATTCTTGGTGCTCCTCAGATGCACAAGGGTAGGAGTTGCTCCCACATCAAAGGACAACATGACTTCTCCATGATAAGTGTGGTGCTTAAAGAACAGTCAATTATTCAATGAGGCCAGTAAGAAGTTTGCATATCTGTAAAAAAACCAATGTTAAGAAATAGAAGGGGCTATAGTCATTTGTGACACACAGCTTTCCTAAGAATGCAGTTCTAGCTTAGGCTATTAGCATGTGAGCTTTGCATGGTCAATGCTTGTCTGAAGCCTTGTACTTACAGACAGACAAAATAAAGAACTTGCTATTATTGTTCTTAGCACAAGTTTTGAACCATATAAGGAAACTTACAGGCAATGCTAGAAATAGAGCAAGCAAGATTATTGCCACCACAGCTGATAGTTAGCAGAGCTCAACAATAAGAGATCCCATAAGCTTTACTTCAAAAAGATATGTACAGGTCAGATAGTTTGTCTTGATGACTAGGCATATAAGTCACATCAATACACTGTTTGTCCATGGCTGATTGTCATGCTTCTATCATAGAAGCTGTTGAGAGTAAGCAGCTTGTGAAGCATCCATTATACTGAATGACTTACCAAAAATGTCAATGACATTGTGATCAGTATATCCACAACCACATTCCCACCAAGCTATATCTACTAGAATAGGAGATGTTAAGTCAGTGCCATTCATTTACAAGATACAATGCCATACTAGTGCATCTCTCTTATGACCAATACTCTTAGCAAATGTGCATCCAACACAACCCTGTAATAGATAAAAAGAAAATCAAAATGTGAGGAGACATTAAAATGAAGCTAAATGACATAGACTGTAGCCAATAACCCACCCCCTAATTGAACAATTGAAATCTGTAAAGTGATTCACTATGATCCAAATCTGACATTGGGTGTTGCACAACTCATACAAGAAATAAAAATAGAGAGCAGTAATGCTCATTTCTCAAGACTTCATAAGCAATAACCAAAGAATTGCTGAGCAATCATTGGGCTAATGGAGCCCAGGAGTGGGCCAGTAAAGATAGCAAAATGGACATTCCCAAGGTGTTCCAGGTTTCCAAACCCCACAGCAAACCAATAATAAATGTCAGCTGTGCATAAGCATATTTGAAGTGTTTCAGCAATAAAAGTGGCCTAAATTTTGTATTATTAGTGATGATGAGGCTATGTAGATGGATTGCAGTGAGTTCCATTGCTTACCTAGAGCTTTAAAACATTTTGCATCTGCAGGGAATGCAACATGATATTCTGTAAGGCAATGAAAAAGCTGTGTATGTTTAAATTTACTTACAGACTTGTATAGCCAAGACACCATACAGAGGATAGTCAAAAAGAGCTCCAATAAGCTAAACGCCAGTTAGACTGTCCAATAGTGTAATTTCTTTTTGGACATACTTGTATGAAGAGGATATGGGATGTTATAACCAGTGTTATAAGGATTAGAGTGGTCCATCTTAGTGTTAAAACCAGAGGCTTGAGCATTTTATCCCACCTTTTTAAAGGCACTGCAAATGCAGGAGTAGAGGCAGCAATAAAGATGAAAGGAAGAAGATAAGAGAATTGGTTGAGTTGCCTAGGTTTGGAGCAGGAAGGCTTATTCTACAATTGCTGGAACAAGAGCAATGCACCAATCAAACAGCACTCATCTAAAGCTTGCATATGATCAGTCAATGAATAGGTGTTGAAGACCTTACCTCCACATAAACATGAATTACTGATGACAAACTACAGTTTGAACATTCCAATGGAGATATCAAACAGATGTGCACCAGCAAGTGCAGTATGGCTGATTTTAACTACTGAGGAGAAATCATAGACTTTAGAAAGCCATTTGGTGCAAAAATGCAGGGAGCTTCAATTAAAGAGCTATGGCTATGCAAATGCCACTAGCATAGAATGATCCTTAATTTTAGGAAGTTGAAAGCTGTGACATAAGGCCACCATACAAGCTCATTCTGTCTCTCAATGGTCTTTTACTTTCTAAGATTGCTCTAATTTTGTTTTACCTGGTTTTGTAACATGCAAGTTGTTTCATGACAATACATGCTGAGATCACCTCAACAGGAAGCATCTTTCAAAGTGCATCATCATTCCTTGAGTACCATAACATATAATTAGAAGTTGTAGTTGCACCAGTGAGATGGCTGTTGGCCACAGTTGAATGTTGCACTGGCATTGGAGATATTGCTGAACATAGCTTGCTTTGATCTAATTCAGGTGCAGCTATGTGATGCAATCCAGTCTGACTGACAGGCCAAATGATCAGATGGCTTAGTGGTACTTTGTAGTGATTTTTGGGGGAACAGAACCTAGTTTATGAACAATAGCATGTTGAACTCTTAGCATTCCTGGGCCAAGTTACAGTTCCACAGTTTAAACTTTAAGCTTTCAATTGCAAGGGCTCCAAATGCATCAGATAGACATCACCTAGCATGGCTATATATATTGTAGTATATTGTAGCTTAAGTGCCACATCCACTCTGAAACAAAACCTAGTCTGGCAAACCAATGCTTTCTTGTTTGGACTCTAAGCTTATTGAGTGTACCAGCTCAGCAGCTACCAATGCCTTTGTAATTGGCAATAATCATGGAGAATGTGTGAGCAGGTGACTTGTTGAAAAAGGATCACAGAATGTGATGCCCCTTACCATGTATGATGCACCATAGAAAGTCTAAGTTACCACATAGGTTTTTCCAACACGGGTGACTTGAATTGAGAAAGTCAGAGTATCAGAAAGAGAACTTACAATGGTGCTGTTGGTGGGAGGAGCCAAGTATTTGATAATGAACAGGTGACCAATTAGGTAAGTAGCTAACCCAAATTCAAGAGCCAGAACTGGAATCAAAATCAGGATTTGAATCCAAAACTGAAAACCAAAATGGGAATTGAAATTTCAGGATTTGAATTCAACCACCAAAGCAAAAACTGAAACCAAATTCCCATATCCAAAGTCTAAAACATATTTCAGATTCGGAATAAGAATTCAAGAGGCCAAAAATGAAAAAATTTGACAAGAATTGAGTGTGGAATGTACATAACTCAAGTTAGGACATGACACCAAATCAAGATTATTAATTTGTCCAGGCTAGCCTGTCAAACTATCAAATAGCACATTTTTTGTGCTTTTTGTGAATTTTTTCATGAGTTTGCCCAATTTTTGGGGTGCAAAATTTCAAAACCCAAAATATAGAAATTGTGCTTGTAGAAACTCAAAGAGCATCCTCTATAGAGCCTATTCCAGCTATTTTCGGGACCCATGAGCAATTGTGGAATGCCAGATAAATGGGTCACTGAAGTTGGTCGTGCTTGATTGTCCGCAACTGTACCACTTTTGATTTCCAACGCCTCGCAAACATTACGTAATTCGGACACTGAGAAGGTTACTATCAAACCAGGCTCCTAAAACCATATGCCGCGACCTGCGCTCATGAGGCTGTGATTATCTTATCACCTACGGTGATGTTTGGCAAGCCAAACAATATAATCTAACAGCCCAACGAGCGCAGCGAGCGGCTGGCACTTTTTCCACTTAGTCAGCGGAGATATCATTGATCCCAACATCCGACAACTCTC
>JABCKL010016918.1:0-13478 GCA_018851305.1 Calocybe cyanea | reverse complement strand
AATTCCGGAGCTCGTGCACTGCTTGAAACTTGACGACGTTTAGCCCACTCGGAGAGCACACCATCCGGTTTCTTCTTGGTTACTGGGATGCTCGAACCCAGATGCCATGATATGCGAGACAGTGGGGAATATGTCAGCACAGACTAGAGCTGAAGGCTGCCTGTGCAAACGTATTGCAGAGCGTGGTGTAGGTTTTAAAGACGGAGCTTGAGTAGGTTTGATTACGTATGCTCAGCCACCACCAGCTGCCTCAGCGTAAAGCTTTCTGCTCCGAAACATTAAGTTAAGTCACCGAAAGCAATGTTATCTAACTCCTTTATAGGTTTATTCCCCTTCAACGTGCTTGCTTCCTCGAAGTATCAACACGCGTCCTATGCGCCCTTGACTCTGATAAAAGCATCTTGAATTTTCATCAGACGTCCACGTTGCGCACGTGAGACAGCTTTGCGTCTGCACGCTACAAGTGTCGTAACCGTCGTTTGCCGACTTCTCAGCCGGAAGACTCCCGCACCTAGTTCCACTCGTGAGAGGCCGGAATAATGAGTGAACGCGTTCGCAAGTGGGTTGTGAGTTTTACAACGACAAGAAGACTTTTTGGCACCAGTCAAAGATAGAAAGGAAGACTCACCAACGAAGGATACGAATCATCCCCACCTTCTTCAGTCAGTTACTGATATCCTCTAATTCCTCGTATTTTATTGCTGTAGCTCCCTCGTCAATAAATCCTTTGCTCTGATATCACTGCATTAATGATGCTTGGACTGCCGCGTGTTCCCATTCCGCGTGGCATGATCCACCACTCAAGAACATCCATGAACATGTTACAATTCTGCTTGTGCGCAAATATCGTTAGGATTTGCTCTTTGGGCCCAGGCTCTGACTCGAGCACATGCAGCTACCAGCAACAACAGAGTAGCGTAGGGCATGGCAACATCTGAACACAACGTAGAAGTTTTTGGAATTCGCCGGTCAGGACTGCTCGGACCGTCCAAGATGACATAGTTTGACAGGCGCCTCCAGGCAAAGGACTTCCTTGGCATGCGGTTGATCTCAAGACTGTTTATGCCGACGCCGCGCTGCGCATATACTCTGAAACTTACCCAGGTGGCAGGATGGATCCTAGACTGCCTGCCCTGCTTGAGCTCGTCGGCAAAATGCCTCTTGCTATCACACTCCTGGCTACGACGGCGAGTCTGACGGGTTTTTCGGCAGAGAGTTTGATGGAACAGTATAGCACTATAGGACCTACGTTACTGAGCTAAGGATCCGATGCCGAAAACAGCATGGATTTCTGTATCAACCTCTCCGTTGATAGTCCACCTATGAGACGAAGCCCCGAAGCACATTGGCTACTTGGCGCACTGTCTATGCTTCCAGTTGGCACCACAGTTGGCACCCTCTCAAACTGGTGGGCACGTACCCTCTTAAATCCAGCAGGAGCTCTCCAAGTCTTGCGAGAGACATGGCTAGTTGAGCGACAAGATTCGACATTTTGTGTACTTCCTGTCATTCAGTTAAACCCCACCAGATTCAAGGTTGCAATATGTTTCCTCAATGCTGGAATCGGCATGTAGCTATCTCGAAACAACTCAAAATTTCCCCCAGTGATGAACTATACACAAATGCTGAAGCGCTCGCTGCAGAGGAAAGTAATCTGGAAGCAACCCTCCTCCAATCAACTGTTCCGTCCATAGAAGTTATCAATGCCCACCTCTTTCTAGCCAATTATCAAGCCTCTACCCGCTCTCGGACGAATATTATCAAACACGCTCTGAAGCTCGTGCTTGATCTGGAAAATAACACTGATCTTCATGCTACTGTCCTGTCGTGCTATGGCACGTGGGTATATCTCTTGGTAGCTACGACGATGCTAGACAACACCTTGAGGATGCGTGGAAGTTCCCCCTCCATGCCTGATGTTAAGCAGGCAGTGCAGTGATTTTTAGCACTGACGGGTAAGTCTCTCGCATTCGTGCTACTATCCTATTCCGAGGGAATATCTTTCTTTTCTCCAGCTGAATCCAATTTTGAGTCCGTTGGCAATGGTTATGGGGTTGCGCAATGCTGGTTCTATCACGGCCGTATAGCGAAGACCAAACCCGATCTTGATATGGCCATCCAGCTAATCCATCATGCATACACCAAATTTACAGAGTACGGAGACCTCTGTCTATCTGCCTGCTGTTCAGACAGTCTTGCCTCGGCGTACTACCACAAATGCGACTAAGACTTGGTATCAGACCTACCAACATGGAGAAGGAAGCTATGGATCTATTTTATCCCGTGGAAGTACAGCAGCTTCTTGGACTATAACAAATGTACCTTCGTACACAACCCGATAGGAAATTGGCAGACTTCTTATATCAGAAGCCAACGCTTGATCTAGGACTCGTGCTGAATGTCCAGTGTCTATATGCTGCCGCCCTGACATATTTCATTCTATATGTCTTGAACAGTTGAAGAAGTGTAGGACACCATTGTATAGTGGCCGAACCTTGCAGAACATGAGTATTTCGTCGAAAAAGGTGGGAGAGAAAGATGATGCTCGGGATGCCCTGCAAGTTCCACCATCGATTACGGGAGGACGGGATTACTCGGTGCCTGAACACTCGCTCAGGAAGGTTGATGAGCCAACCACCAGCCCCACCGACTCAGGGAGAAAATTGTCGGACGGGTTTTATCTAGTGTATTCTTGGGTGGTGGCAAGTGTAACGTAGCGTCCTTGCTGTCAGATAGTTTACAGGTTAGAACAACCTTGTTTATCAACAAACAATACGGTGGCGCAATGAACGCGTCTGGCTGCACTCGAATTCCCCTTTCACAAGCGAGCTGCAAATTCACGACTGTATAAGCACAGAAAGGAATGATACATAAGAGGCATTGACAAAGGGTACGAATCTTATTTTCTGCAGTGGGTCACTGATATCCTCTATAATTGCTGACCTTCAACTCCCCTTAAAATTCCTGTACTTTTCCCTCCGACGTCGTCACATCTCTAATTCTCAGACTAAGCGGCATACTCCCCAACATGACGCATTTAACCGTGCCTCCCGCGGAGTTAGTCATGCCGAAATATCCATCCCTGACTTCTTCCGATTCCACTTGTAGACAGACACCGTTCGGAGTTCCTGCTCCTGCTCATCCCACTCAGAAGTTTATTCCGTCGTCAAATCTCCGACAGACTACAATTGTCGATTGCCGACGCAACTTCGTCTTCAGAACGCCTGACTGGGTTCCACATGAAACATCTGAACCCGGGACAAATTGGTCATAGTCGAGGGGATTTCCATGACCGTGCATTTCGCTGGAGTGTACCCCCACAGCTCGTAGCAGCCCGGGACGTGTCCATGTCGCAGCCAATGATGAACACTTCGTGATCGAATCCCTGAATGGGGCTTTTGAAGTCGCGAAAGTCAAAGTAAAAGATGATTTGATGCGGTCGGAGCTGAAATTGAGGTGGTGGGCACATTGGATGTGGGAGAAGATGGTGTTGGTGGTGTTTCAGGCCATGTTGTGGATTGTGACGGAAGAAGGGAGTTGCGCTTGAGGGCAAAGGTCTACATATGAGGACAAGATTTTTGAAGGAGAAACAAACTATCGGCAGTTAAGTGAGAAGTGAAAATGTCGCTGGCGTAAGGATGAGAAGGCCGGGAGGTGCGGATGTCACTCACCCATACGTCCTCCTGCATGATCAAATATCCGTTCTGCTGCAACTCTGCCGGAGCTTCACGTAGCCATCCAGTAGCGGCCTGATCCTTCAGTGCTTCAAAAGCAGAATAATGGGTCGAAGCGAGTATAATGGTGAACGTGACAACAATAACATGAGATCTAGTCAGATAATTGCCAAGACGAGCTGACTAACTCTTCATAGTCCAATCCAAGAATGGGGTTGTTGGAGTGCAGAAATCGGGATGGAAGAAGATCTTGACGCGTTTGGCTGCAGAGGCGGACACGTCGGGTGGAGAGGATGGGATCAGTGGTATCATCGGCTGTGTCGTAGGTTGTGATATATTGAGACGGATGCGTTGGATTTAGGAGATAGTGGGATCAATGACGTCGTCGGCCTGTTGCGGGTTGTGACCAGGGGAAGTGGGTTGCATTTGAGGGCGAAGATGCGACTTTTTCTTTTGGGGGAGGGGGCAGATAGTTTTTGGAGGGGTTTGGGCAAGGGGGTGAGGTTATAACTAGTTTGCAAATCTGTAAAGGTGGAAGACCTCAAGGCGGGGATGGTACTCATCCGTGCGTCCTGACTGCATGCCAAACATCCGCTCTCCCGTGCGCTGCTGCACCTCTTCTACGGCTTCACGTAGCTGTCTAATGACAGCCTAACCCTTCGAGGCATCAGTGGTATAGCAATGGGTCTGGGTGCGCATGAGAATGAACGCGACAATGGCCACATTAGACCCAGTGACGATAGTGATACGAACGAGGAACTCAATAAATATGTTCACTACTTTCTTGCTGTGTTAGCAACCTGCCGAATATCTAATGACAAAAGATTAAACTAGAGGAGTCATACGACAACAGAAGACATGCGGATATTATCAAAATATTATGCTATCAAAAATTGAAAACGATATAGTCATAGCAATGCCCTGTCACAAACTCGTTTATCTTTTCCTTGCTCCCCCCGGCGTCGCAGTAGCATACGCCCCAAAGCCACACGTTCAAGCCCCACTCGCATAATTTGCCGCACCAAAATACCCGCAACCGGCTTCCCACTCCGCTTGTGGGCCGACACCATCCAGAGCTTTGGGCCAACCTGCTCCAAACCGATTTCGCCCACAAGTCCAGCAGGCTCAAAAGCATCCGGATACGCCCTGTTGTCTCGCTTTTGAATATTCCGCCCTCAAATTCTTCCAATCCGATAACATCAAAGTCTCTTGACAAATCTGGACGCGATTGAAGCGGTTGTTGAAGAGACGTACACGTTGGATTTGGGAGAGAAAGGGATCGGTAGCGTCGTCCGGAATATTGTGGGCTGTCACGGGAGGTAGAGAGTTGAGTTTGAGAGAGAAGGTGCGTCGTTTGAGGAGGACGAGGTCTTCAGAGGAGAGAAAGTTTTGTTGGGAGTTGGGATTGTCGCTGGTTCGAATGAAGGGTGAGGTAAAACTCTGGAAGGCATGAACCACTCTCCCACGACCCATGCGCTGTTACACCTGCCACAGCATCCTAAAGCTGTTTAGTAAGAGCCTGACCCTTCAACGTTTCAATGGTGAAAGAATGTGTTGACACAAGAATAATGATGAATGTGACGACGACGATATTAGATCCGGTCTTGCAGAGACGGTAGTTGAGACAAATGAGATACTCTATGAACACGTCCACACCTTTGTTATGGTATTCGCAGCATCCTGGCGCCAACATCTGATCCGAAAGATTAGGTGAGTACAAAAGTAATAAAGAACATACATATATTGTGTTATCGAGATTGAAATCAATATGGCTGTAGAAATGCCCTCTCACAAACTCCTTAATCTTCTCATTGCTTCGCGAGTGTAAATTCTGGAACTTGTGCATCGCCTGGACCCTGAAAACGTTGAACTCACTGGGAAACACACCATTCGGTTTCCTCTTGAGTAGATGCTCAGACTCATACGCCGTTAAATGAGAGGCGGTCATAAAGGCGTCAGCAGAGTAAGTGTGGGGTCGTTTGACACAATATCTGTGACAGATCCCACATTTTTCTGCTTCGTGTTCGATATCGAAGTATTAAAGGTTGATATAGAAATCGACGCTGCCTGCACAGATGTACTGACCGAGGAGGGTGGCGGGGGACGCTTTTAGAAGAGAAGTGGGCTTGATTACATAAATTTCCGGTCGCACGCTTGCCGTTGCCACTATTTCGGGCCAGGATTGCTCGGATGATTCAAATCACACAGTTTGACAGGTTACTCCAAGGCGGGGAAGAAAAAATGCTATTGTGTGCCTATCACCCTCAACACACCGCTCGATCATGGTGACGCTATGCTTTCCGTGTTTCCCAGCGTCGACCGCGGCGCGCTTGGACAATGAGCAAGCACAGGTGAGAACCTCCTTACTGACGTCATGGGAGACAGGCCGAAATTCAACATAGGGAGTGAGAGCAAACAATAGCGAAACGGCTGATGATCAATTACGAAAACCAACGAACGCTGAATACGCTGGAGTAGCAGCAAAGGAGTTCCTGAAAGTACTGGAGGCCGTTGCACAAGAAATACCTGTTCCGGGTGTGGGCGCAGCTGTGAAAATTGCTACAAGCCTCATCCAGGCATGCGAGGTAAGTCAAGTCATCTTATGCCCAACGCAAGGTCTGAGGTTAGTTGAAGGAAAGCCATGCAACACTCGAGAAAGCAGAAGAATTGAAGTTGCGCATCAAGACGCTTGTGGCTGTCGTAGTAAATGCGTCGAAGGAAAAGAAATCTGACGAAATTGGGAAGGACTTGGAGAAGAAAATAAAGACTATGGAAAGGTTGGCCGTGCACCTACATGTGTTGATTATATGCTCAAGACATCCTAAAGAGAGCTTAAATACATCAGCAAGAAACTCGATGAAATTGCCTCGCAACACAAATTGCGCCTAATCTTCTTCAGGAGTTTGAATGAGCAAAAGGTCCAAGGTTGCATGGATCGTTTGGACAACCTGATTGAGGAATTTACTGTACGTCTCTTCCGTTACTAGTCGTCAAATATGGGTGTTAATGAGCTGCTCACACTTACAGATGGAAAGTCATATTAGTCTCACCAACCTTCTTCATAGTCTGGAAAAGGAGATTACAAGCTTCTACAAAGGGCAGAAACAGCAGCTAGACGAAATCCAGGTTGTTCTTGAAGATGTGAGAGCCATTTTGAAGGCTCCGACAGCTGGTTCTTCTTCGCGGACTCCTATTCCCCCACAATCCAACGTGTTCTACGGTCGCGATGCACTCGTGTCTGAGCTTGCGACGTGCTTGACAAGTGTAGCTGATGGCCAGAAGCGACAACACGTGTCCATCTTGGGACCCGGAGGAATGGGGAAAACGTCAACTGCTCTGGCTGTAATGGCTCATACAGACGTGAGGCAACGTTACCCCGAAAACAAATGTGTCTGGATACCATGCGTAAAGGCAACATCGCTCTCTCTCTTCCTTGATACCCTCTATTTGTCGTTGGGAATCGCTCAGATAAAGGGCAATATCCATGATAATATCCTCTCCGTTCTGAAGTCATCTGAACCGCTCATTCTCCTACTCGACAACTTCGAGACTCCCTGGAATGCCGACGGTGGACGGTCTGAGACAGAGCGGATACTTCGCGAAATAGATCAGATTCCGCATGTAACATTGTTCGTCACCATGCGGTCCTCGACGCCTCCAGGAAAAGGGCTCCCTTGGCACTCAATTGATCTCAAGGCCGTCGATGCCGACGCTGCGCTGCAGATATACTCCGAAATTCACCCCGACGGCAGGATGGATCCTAAACTCCCCGCCCTGCTTGAGCTCGTCGGCAACATGCCCCTCGCTGTCACGCTTATGGCTACAACAGCGCATCTGACCAGTTTTTCGGCAGAAGATCTAATAGAACAGTATAGCTTCGTAGGGCCTACTTTGCTAAGCCAAGGATCCGACGCCGAGAACAGCATGGATATCTGTATCAACCTCTCTGTTGATAGCCCACTTATGAAACGAAGCCCTGAAGCACAATGGCTTCTCGGTGCATTGTCCCTACTTCCAGTTGGTACTACACCTCACATGCTCTCGAAATGGTGGGCAAATAGTCTCTCGAACCCTGCAGGGGCTCTTCAAGTTCTGCGAGAGACATCGCTCGTCGAGAAACATGACTCGACATTCTACGTACTCCCTGTCATTCAACGCTATGTTTTAGATCCTACCAGATTCAATGTGTCGATACGTACTTCGATGCTCGAATCGGCATGTAGGTATCTGGAGCAACACAAGTCTTCCCCTGGCGAAGACCTGTATAAGAAGGATGCCGAAGCACTCGCCGTGGAGGAAAGCAATCTGGAAGCAATTCTCCTCCATGCCACTGTTCCGTCCACCGAAATCATCAATGCTCATATCATTTTCGCCAAATATCAATGCTCGACACGCCCACGGACGGACATTATTGAACATGCTCTGGAACTCGTACTTGTCCTGGAAAACGACAACAATCTTCATGCTGCTGTTCTTAAATGCTACGGACACATTCTCACTGCTCTCGGTCATTACGAGGAAGCTGTCAAACACTTTGAAGATGCACGGAAATTGTTCCTCATTATTCCCAATGTAAAACAGGCAGCGGAGTGTCTTTTAGCAATAGTGGAGAGTTTCTTGTACACGGGTTCAGAAACACCTTCGCACATTTACGAGGCACCACTTCAAGCAGAATCCGAATTTGAATCCATTGGCGATATACACGGCGTTGCTCAATGCTGGTTCTATCGTGGCGAAGTAGCGTTTGTAAAAGGGGACTTGGACACGTCCCTTGATCTGTTCCATCGTGGATACAGCAAATTTACAGAATACAAAGACGTCCTTCTATCAGCCCGTTGTTCGGACACTCTTGCCACGGCATACTACTTGAAAGGGGACTTCGATCAAGCTGAAGCTTGGTCTCAAACTGCAATACAAACTTTCGACCAATTAGGGCCTTCAGCTTGGGCCCTAGAAACAGCGATCATGCTTGGAAAGGTGCTGAATGCCAAGGGTCGGTATGCTGCCGCCATGACAGCACTCGTTCGATGTCTTGAACAGGCAAAGAAGTACGGTGCGCCATTGTACATTGGCTCGACCTTGCAGGAAATGGGTATGGCATGGATGAAGATGGGGAAGAAAGATGATGCTCGGGGTGCCTATCAGGAAGCTTTGAAAGCCTTATCCCCTATCTCAGGAAGACCTGATTATTTGATGTCTCAGTATCTGCTCAGGAAAATCGACGAACCAGACGCAAGTCCCAGCGATTTGGAGAGGCAAACATTGTATGAGTTTTATCCAGAAAAAGTACGGCAGATTCTTGGGCTGTGACAAATGTAACGTAGCGTTCTCGTTGTCAAATAATTAGTTACGGGAACGAACAATCTTATGTATCTATCAGTAATTTGAACAATAGTCAAATGACACACTAGGCAATTTACATAGAGCATATTTAATTCTGCGCGAGGCATCAGGCGAAGTATCCCTTTTAATTCCTGGCCGTGAGACCGTAAGAAGCATTGGATGAGACTTTGTTACCGAGTAATCTGGTGAAAAACTTTGACTTACAATGGCCGTACAATGTCTATTATAAATAGTCATCGATGTCAGAAAGGTCAAAAACATTGTACACTGAGTTGTACTTAGAAGGGGGATATGAAGATTAATCGATCATTGCAAATTAAGAATTTTTTCATCAGGCGGGACTCTGGGGTTTAAACAATCCACCAATCTCCTTGCAGTCGCTCTGCTACCCTTTGCAGGCACACCACGAATCGCATTCACTGAGGCTCTCCAAAGCGCTCCCTGATTGCTAACAAACGTTCATCACAATGGGCTGCAAGTCCACAATGATATAAGCATCCGGCAAAAATAAAGAAATAAACAAAAGTACTGGAAAAGGATTCTGATCCTCCACATCCTTCTTCCACAGTGGGTCACTGATGACCTCTATAATCGCTCGTCTTCAACCCATGTATCTCCTCCGTCACCCTATATTCCCTGGCGGCCCCTCTAATGCTCGGATTAGGCGGCATACTTCCCAACGTTGCACGTTCAACCGCTCCACCCGCATAGTTCGCAGCACCGAAATACCCGTCATCGGCTTCTTCCCATTCCGCTTGTGGGCCGACACCGTTTGGAGTTCCTGTTCCTGCTCCTCCCGCTCCGACACCTATCCCGTCCGCAAGCCCGGGCTTAAAAGTATCCGGATGCACTCTCCTTAAAGCAAGCTGCATCGCCTTCAAACACTCCCCTCCCCCAAGATTCTTCCAATCCAAAACAGTGAAAACCTCTCGATACGATTCCGTTGGTTAAGCCTCTGCCACCTCGTCTTGATATAAAACATGCACGTTGTATTCGTGAGCTGGTACACCGAATCTTCAGCTGACTGCGATTGTCAATTAACAGTGTAATTACCTTTTCCTTCAGGACGCTCGACTATGTCCTGCATGAAACTCCGAACCCGGGACAATATTAAACATGATCGAGGGGTTTCCCATGATGGTGCACTCGGCTGGAGTGTATCCCTCGGTTCTCAGCAGCTTGAAACATGCCCATTTCGCAGCCCACGACAAACGCTTCGTGGTCGGGTTCAAGAAAGGGGTTATTGGGACTGAGAAAGTCCGAGCGAAAGACGATACAACGCAGCCGGAGCGGATGTTGAGGTGGTAGACACGTCGGGCTTGGGAGAGGATGGGGTCGAGAGGTGCTGTGTGTCCTGTTGTAATTGTAGCTAAAGTTGAGAGATGCGTTTGAGGGCAAAGATCCGGCATTGAAGGGGACGGGGCCGGTGGGAGACCAAAGAGTGGGCAGGAGAGTGAGATTGTCGCTGGTTCAAGGGATGAGATGGGCGTTAAGAACCCGTGAGGTGTGGATGTAACTCACCTATGTGTCCTTGCTGCATGATCAGATGTCCGTTCTCCCATGCGTTGCCGCAACCCCGCTGGAGCTTCACGTAGTCATCCAGTAGTGGCCTGACCTTTGAAGCTTCAACGCTTAAATAATACAAGAATGGGCCGAAGCGGGCATGATGGTGAGCGCGAAGACCGTAGCATGATATCTATCGGATGATATCCAAGATGAGCGAGAGACTTGGATAAACACGTCGACGCTTTTAGTGCGGTGCTCGTGACAGCCTGCTGTGAACATCCGATCGCAAAAACATAAGAAGAGGTAGACAGAACACTGTCGAAATGCAGACCTGTATTCTATACTCAAGATTGAAATCGATATGACCCTAGAGACGACCCCTCACAAGCTCAATGATTTTTTCCTTGCTCCGTGAATGTGAATTCTGAAACTCGTGCATTGCCTAGAGCCAAATGATTGGAAAGCGGATCATTTGGTTTCCTCTTGAGCAGATGCTCAGGCTCATATGCTGTAGCGAAGATGTTAGCACAGTGAGCGGTGGATATTGGACACAGTGCCTGTGGCAGATCCCACTTTTTTGTGCTTGGTGGGTGAAGTCAAAATGTTGAAGTTTGCTATAGGAGTCGGCGCTGTCTGTGCAGAGTTGTTGGCCCAGAAGGATGGCGTATACTGTCAAAGCATACTCTGTGTTTGAAGTGGGCTTGATTACGTACACGGGTCGGTTTATGGAGTCAAGCATGTGGGAGCCATCCTCCTGGCCACAATTTGAACCTACAGCGTGAGCTTTCTGCTCCAATACTTTGTTCAGTCACGGAAGCAAATTACCTGATTATTCCGTAGGCTCACACGCCCGCTAACTTGAAATGTCAGCGCTTCTCCGCGACACACCCACTTCGGCCGAGCAGTGTGCCAATCGCCGCAGACCTCATCCATGAGAACTGCATTTTATATGGATTCTAGCGAACCTCGTCAGCTGCTTCTCTGCAACATAGGCCATTTATTCCATGGTCTTTTCTTGTCATTGCGCGACACTTGTATATGGATTTCCAAGAGTCCGCATGACCTTATCCGTTTCAAATCTTTATGGGGTTCCAGTAACTCATCATTGTGCTATGTCTCCGGCCTGAAATTTGCTAAATCACCAGGTTCGTGACTCCATCTACGACCGCTGTCTCTATATATAATGCTGATGACGAGGGCTCATCTACCCGATATTGTCGTGTGCTCTTGGTTCACCTTAAAGTATGTGTCTACTGCTTATCTGTGATATGTATGTAATGTCTCACTTCTTACTCTACTCCTTCAGTGCACTTCTGATTTCTATCCATGCTCCACAGGCCCTATCGTTGCCGCTCTTGTGCTACCAGACGGATCCATCCAGGTTCTGGAAGACCAGTCCTATTGTTGACGATGGTAGCAGTAGCATAGCACCAATGAACGGCGATATGATCGATGCAGGGCGAATCGCAGGTGAGTGAGCTTGGTTTTGACATGGCAGTCAGCAGACGAGCTAAACGACTACAGGCAGAAGGATCTCGGCGACAACAGAAACGCACGGAGAGCAAGTAAAGTATGAGACGAGGGGCAAACCTCAAAATTTGCAGTATTGGGTGACAGAGCTCAATATGAAGTGTGGCAGCACGATTAATATTGTAATATCAAACGGTGTATTATGCGTTCAGCCCTGAGATGTTGCGTCCAACAGCACCACTCGTCATCTGTGGATGTGTCGTTATTATTGTTGCACAGCCGCATCACCTCTTGTGTACGGACCGAGTTCAAAATTGACCTCATTGCGATCACGGGAAATGCCGATGCCCAAAAAGTGTAAAGTATTATAAAAGGCTCAAGTTTTCGGGATGTGGAATCGGAAACGGTAGCGGCATTCGGATTAAAGACCAGTTCACCCAATTGCTCGCTCATATAACTACCAGTCGCTAGCAAACGAAGGAGCGGCATGCGAGATTTTACATATGCACATATATAGATCTATCTTTTTGAAAGTAATTGACCCTTTTCAAGAGTATATCTTCAGAAAATGTCTTGATGCTGTAGCAAGGCTCGCAAAGCTAGATTCTCTACATTTACTTGGGTTTAAATACATGTATATGCAACCAAACTGAATATTCAACAGATTTTAAGCATTCTGGTATGATATTGAAGTAGAATTCTACTGCAGACTATATGCGTTATCGAATGTCCGTTCGCCGCTCTGACCGAAAACTTTTACCTTTTATGGTATATTACACTTTCTGGGAATCGGCAATTTCCGTGATCGCAATGAGGTCGATTTCAAGCTCAAGGCCCTTGTCCGTGTTGGTCATCCACATTGTGTGGATGCTGGTAATAGCGATGTACCACACTGGCCCTCTCGAATTGTGTCCCGTGTATTTGGACGTTACGAACATTCCTGAACATGCTTCTATCCGCGTTCCGATATTCTTCAACGGGGGTTCGACCATCATATCCAGCAGTCGACTGAACATGTTCCCTAAGCGCATGTGGCGGAGGATATAACGGGGTAACAGGTTGCGGAGAAGCTTCACCCGAAGGGTGGCTGTATGCGTGTTGTGTGGCATCGTTGACAGGAGCGTGGGGCGGAAACGGCGTATTTCGGTGGTATTCACGTACCACATCGGCATCCGTCAATGAACCACCGATTATTTCGATGTCACTGCAACCACTGAACATGGCAATTATACATCCAGGTTGCCGAACGGGGGTTTGATCGCCATCAGAATTTTGGGGATTAGATCCTCCACGCCTGTCGCTTCGTTTACGACGTTGTCGACGCTTCTCGGTTGCCTCATTGCCTCCTTCAGAATCTACGCAGAACAGGATGAATAACGACCTTAAAAACAAAACATAGACCCCTACCATCACTATCCGACGGATTAGGTGTCTGAGTGTCGGGGTCTGATGAAGCATTCTCTTTAGGACAAGACAGGTGATGAT
>JABCKL010016917.1:0-11986 GCA_018851305.1 Calocybe cyanea | reverse complement strand
GGCTTTGAATACTCCCGATTCTATGCACGCCCTCTCGCGGCCCTCACCACATTCAAAGGCCGTGAAATTCTAACCCATACAAAGGAACTTGCAGAAAGCCTTGAGCTAGACGTGAGAACCACCATACTTATGGCCTAAAAAGTCCCGCTTCTAAAGGTTTTCCAGGTTGTCTACGGAGACACCGATTCTGTTTTCGTCAACACCAATGTCACAGAGCTTTCGGAAGCCCTCAGAATTTCGGCTGAATTCAAAAAGGCAGTCAATGATCGCTATAGGCTTCTCGAGATCGATCTCGACAGCGTCTTCCAACGACTTTTACTTTTGCAGAAAAAGAAGTATGCTGCGGTCAAGGTCGAGGATGGTTCTAGGACATCCACAGAGGTCAAAGGTCTTGATATGAAGCGACGAGAGTATTGTGCCTTGTCCAAAAACGTCTCTCAGTGAGTTATGCTTCTCAATTGTGACATGAGCTCTTACGTTCCCAGGTATGTATTAGATCAAATTCTCTCTGGCGAAGCCACGGAAGACGTCGTCGAAAACATTCATGAATATCTGCGAGCTGTCGGGGTAAATGTTCGCGGTGGCAAAATCAAGCTCGACGACTTCATCATCTTTAAGGTTAGCTGCCAATCTAGCCGACGCTAGATCTTGTTTACAAAAATTCTGTAGCGACTAGGAAAAGCACCGGAGGATTACCCTGACGCTAAAAGTCAGCCTCACGTTCAAGTCGCCTTGCGCATGAAAGCAAGGGGCGGAACTGCTCGCTCCGGGGATGTGATACCATATGTATTTTGCGTTGCAGGAGGCGAAGAACCTGCGAAAACTGCCCAAGCAGACAGGGCAAAACATCCAGACGAAGTCCGGAAGGCCGACTCCGGCATTGCAGTCGGTAGGTTTTACGATTGTCACGGCAGGCAACTGTCTTCACACTTTTGCAGACTTCGAGTATTATCTGTCTCAACAAGTTCTCCCGCCAATCGAACGACTATGCGAGCCTATTGAAGGGACTGACCGGGCACGGCTGGCTGAGTGTCTTGGTATGAATATTCCCCTCTCCCTTACATTTCTGATACTGGCCGAAATTCAGGTCTTGATCCATCGAAGTATCGTGCAATCACTGGTGGCCCAGATGAAAGGGCATTTTCAAGCCTTGACTCTCAGAAATCCGATGCAGAGCGTTTCAAGGATTGCGAACCTTTCCTTGTCCAATGTCGGCAATGCCATGGTCAAGTTCCCTTTGCTCCGTTATACGATCGAGAGGTATGTACTCGCACTCAACCAGAAAAGAAAACTTAAGGATTGTCTTTCAGTCGACTATCATACTCCCAACAGGGCCAGCGTGCTTAGCCTGTCAAAAGCCTATCAGCACCGCAAGCCTAGTAATGCAGCTTGAGACTCAAATACGCGCTTTTATCGGCAAGTACTACGAAGGTTGGACGCTCTGCAAAGATGCGACTTGCGCATATCGCACACGTATGATGGGTGTATACGGACGAACATGCTTACGCCCTGGATGCAACTCGCCTATATCCATCATAGTAAGATTCTCCCGACCCTTCTTAGACCGTTACTCATACACGGGCTACAGTATTCCGATGTTGATCTCTACAATCAACTACGATATTTCTCTGCTTTATTCGATCGCGAACATGCAGTGAAAGGCTCGCAAGGTGGATCTGAAGCAAGAATAGGTTTGTACCATGTCTGTTATCGCTGTATATGCTTAGCATTGAATTTAGCAATCGAAGCCCTTTTTGGCCTCAACACCGACTGCCTACATGAATTGAGCGAATGTGTCAATAAATACATCGAGCAGTGTGCCCGCCGTTGGGTTGACCTTAGTACAATTTTCTCATTCATGAAAGTCTAAAATTTCTACCACTTAGCTGTCAGCTCTTACATATTCCTGTATCATCACCACTGAGACTGGTTGACTTTTATCATTATAGTTGGTCATTCATGTCGTTCCGTGCAGCCTGTGGCTTACATGTATGTCCCTACCTGACTTTCGAAGATACGCAAAGATTCTCTTTACGACGCACTGGCATCACGCGCTCGGACTAAGTGATTTCTGAAAGCCGTCAATAATTTTACAGGCATTACCTGCTCTCCGCTTTCTTGAAGTTATTCGTAATATCTGCGATGACGTCGAGGAGTAGAAAAATTCCAATGTGAGTGGGACCAATGCTTCATCGCAGACATCGTCAAGTACAATTTCATTCATCTTGCTTCCTCACTGTGAATTTTGATCGATCCACATTCACCAAAATGGGAGAGAGTTATGCTTACGAATGTAAGGGCCAATCTGGAGTCTCTGGTACCCTCTTATATTGCCAAATTATCTCCAACTCCGCTATTACTTTGTTTAGCCTTTTGTTTCGCTCTGCCGCGCCTCCTTTTCCTGCCTTCACTATTTCCTCCTTCCTCCTCCCTGCCATCGTCATCACCCACCCGCACAGGTGGCACATAGACCAGGCTACCGACTAAAAAGTTCTCAAAAGGCCTATCTTCTTTCACGCTAGGCGCAGATTTCCCGCTCCAACCAGTTGGTGTTGTGGGACGAGGAACACGTGTAGGCAGAGGCGATGGGGGACGAGAAGGTGTAGGTGTTGAGCTAGCCGAAACCGGTCTCACCGTGGTGGTTTTGAGTACCACCTTTTTGGACTTTGAGTTCAAGGAGAGCACTTTATGCGTTTGGGTGACTGCTGTGGCTAATTGCGGTTGGATGGGTTTCGGGGAGGGAGATGGTGTAGGATACGGGGGAGTGGAGGGAGATGATGTGGATGAGAGGGCTGGGAATGCTCCTGCGGCCGCTCGACGTTCCTCTTCTGCGCGTTCCCGAGTAAGCTGTTCTTCCAGAGTCGTATCTGCGATCTCGCTATCAAGGCGAGCAATCAAAGCCTTTCGCTGAGCGGCGGATATAAGAGGCTCTGAGCAAGATGGACAGAGATATGCTGGTGCAACGAGGTTGCAGAGAGGAAGTGCACATGAAGTACATATCGGTACGTACGTCGACAATGGATGCATACGTACTATGGATTATTTGAAAGGTAGCTAGTTCAACAATGCACGAGTTCGATATAGATGATTGCACACCTTGACAAAAGCATCCTCCAGTGGGATCCTTCCCAGTACTCGTTGAAGGATCTTGTAATGAGGAACGAAGCGCGTGGAGCGTACGAAGGGCCTTGCTGTCCGGCAGCGCATTCTCGGAGTTTGATTGAATGTTTTTTGACTTGGAAAATGATGTTAACGGCGGTCTACCTGTTTTTGCGTGTAAACGATCAGATGTTAGGGATGATGCTGAAGATTTCTTAGTCCAGGGCGTTTGGTACATTGTGGTCCAAGGGAAACAAAAGTTATTGACCGATTGATAAGATAAGATCAACCAACGCTCTACAGTTTACATAATGCATCAATCACCCTTAGCTCCTACATTCGCCGTCTACTGTAGATGACTTGCTTTAGCAGGACTGCAAGGACAAAGTCACAACTCGCAAACGAACTCTGACCCATTCCACACGCTCTTAATAGGATATCTACAGTGCGCCCTTTGTTTACCATCCCTCGCCGAACCGACGATGGTATCTGGCGGCACGCCTTTCTCCACCCAGTCTACCATGGCCAGCAGGACATTGTTTGCTGAAGCATTGACTACATTTGATACTACGCCACCTTGACCAAACGCTGTTGCTCCGGGACCTCCAGCGCAGTGGTCCATCCCTGGAATAAGGAATAGCCGATAGAAGCTATCAAGAGAGGGCATAGCGAGTGTCTCGGAAATAAGATCATAGACACGTTTCGAATTTCCCGACGCAATAAGCTAACATCAAATAGAATCATATCATGATCGCTTGGCTTACAAGTATTGCTGTATTTCTCACCTGATCACGTCGCCCATGGTATGTGATGAACTTGCCTCCGCGTTTTTCAAATGCAGAGAGATCACCGTCGAACGTTGAAATACCACCTGGATCAACCCTATCACCAATTGCGATCGTCTCCAAGTCGAAGTTTCGAAAATCGAATGTCGAATCGTTCAGGACTGCGAATCGGAACCAATCCTATACAACCCATAAACGTAAAATGCAAGATCAAAAACCGAATGGTGACTTACGCTCGCGCTTGGCAATATCGAACGGCCTAGGAGACCTTGCGAGTTTCCGTCGGCTTCTGCGCCCGGATCATAACGAGGGTAAATCAATTCGCCAGTATTCCCAAACACCGGCCGATATATTCTCTTCAGCGCCTCGACTTGCGGCTGCGTGACGCATTTTGTTGTCTGACCCGCCTTACATTGAATAGCCTCAGGACGAAATTGGCACGCATCAGGCTCGGTGAGGATCCCATCTTTGACGCCGTCGAGCTCGTCGCATTGATTTAGGATCTCTGCTGCTACAACGTTCCACAGTTCGGCAGGTATAAAACTGGGGCTGTTTGTGCTATCCGTTGTTCCAAGAAATTTCTGTAGCATAATAGACCATGCCTCTAGATGGTTCCAATCCGTTGCCGGAGCACCTGCTATGATACCATCAAAGTCTTCGGGGAACTTCAGTGCGGTCTGCGTGCCCTGTCTACCTCCTGTTGAGCAGCCGAGGTAATACGATTTTCGGTGTGGACGACCATAGTACGCTTGGACGATCTGTTTTCCTATAACGGCCTCAATGTGGATCGATCGGAATGCGAAATCGTTGAGGACTTCAGGGTGGTTTAGAAATATACTACCCAGGTTGCCGTCATGCCCGTTGTCCGAACCAATAGAAGCAAAATGTAAAGAGGTACCGTAATCCAGATTGCTATAGTCGATGCCTGATACGCAAAACGCGACATTCAGACAAACAGTTCTATCAAGTCACCAGAAATGGAACCAACGCACATCCTCCGAGGCCACCGTTTCCTAATCCAAGAAACCGACCAAACCATGTATCGGGTAACCAGGCTTCTGCATGTACAGCCGAAGTCGACGTCGTGTTCACTACAAACTGGACGCGACATACGGGGGATGAAACGACGGCTTGCGATTGGCATGATCCCGGAGTCGAAACAGTGGTGGGTCCCGCGATATGATCAGCCGATAGAATGGTAGTGCTTTTCAGGTGCAGACGGGTCTTCAGTGCGCTACATGCTATCTTACGGTCCTCTTGGGCGAGGGCGATAAACCATCGCTAGTTAGACCGTGGTACGGCGTGGACGAGTCGCTGTTGGCGACTGGCTGCTGGAGCGTCGGAAAAGAATTACAGGTTTGAGACTGTTGTTGATGTGTATGATCGTTTGACGGCGGATCGTGATTAAACACCGTGCCAAAGTCATTGGGGATGGAGAGATGCTGAGGCATTGCGTGAGGATAGTAGGGATGGGGACAAAGATGTTGCATCTCGCCATATAACGAAGGGGCATCATTTTGACCTGGCAAGTTATCGTCAACCGCTCCCTCATTCAACGTATACGCCATTGACTGGGTTGGATATTCAGATGATGAACGAACGGAAGGGTAATTAGATCCCCCTGGGTATAATGTCAGATCGGAAGACAGTTGATTCAACGGATAGACAGGCAACTAACCATTGGGCTGCTGAGACATAGGGTTTTTGGATGACTCTGCGTGCATGTGTCCGTAACGACCATCGCTAGAGAAACTATTGGGCCTCGCGGAGAGGTTATAAGGAGCAATGGACTGTCGGGATGCCCTAGCCTGGTGGCGGCAATCGGACTGCTGCTGTTGTATCTGGCTGTGGTATGTACCTGCCTGAACGGGATGATTGTACCGTGAGAAAGTGCTGGACTGGTCGCCTAAAAACGTTCCAAGGAGCTGAACATCATGCCATTGGGCAAGTTCATGATCACCGTCGTTTGGCAGGTGACCGGTGCCCTGGACGAGGCTGTGAGGCTGCTCTGCCGTCATGGAAGAATGTTGAGGACCAGTCGGCGGCTGCTGCGATGACGCATCAGAGCTTTGAAAACGGTCTGCGTATGAGGTCGGCGATTCTGTGCTCTTATCATATGGGGGATTTGTTTGGATAGGTGCGGAACTCGCCACACGAGCAAAAGCGCCTATGAGAGCAGCTACTATAGGATGAAAATATTTTATTTTGGAATGAGATGGATGCAATGAAGAGATAGGCCGGCTAGAGTGAAATTATCTGCTCAGAACCTGCTGAGAGACGGGACGAGAGGAGAATTGCAGCCAATGCTGTGCTGGTTTTTAAACCTCAATACATAGATTCCCACGTTGCGTAGAAGGTTAGTAAGCCCCTGAGTCACCCGTTCGTTCCCTTGGGAACGGAGAAACCTATCACTCCGTTGTGGGCCTTCTCCCAGACATTCTGCGTATAACAGTCTGTAACAGTTCTGGATTCGAGATGTAGCAGCATGATATCTGCCAGTGCAATTAATTCGCTTGGTATAGTGGGTTCCGGAGTTGCCACATAGCGAAGCGCAATGGACCGACAAGCCTTAAAAGCGTCATAATAGACCTGGCAGAGAGTGAATTGTTATGTGTTCTGGCTTATAGTCCACGCAATAGTCGCTAATGAGGAAGAATGAAATAACTGATGGACGAAGCAGTCGATAACTGAAAGCTTGTTTGTTTGCGCGCGCCCCATCCCCGTTCTGTCACGTCAGGAGAACAAAAACCACCGGTGATGCTGGCCACATATGACGGAGTTCAATAGTTGCAAGCCACTAGCTCTTGCTTACTTCAAGGCGTCGGAGCCAAGATCAGCCAAGTCAACCAATGTCATAGTGAGTTCGGACTCGTTGAGCCGATTCAAGATATTGATGATCCAGAACATATACGTTTAGTAGAAAAACAAATCCAGAGAGCAACCTTGAATACGACGTGTCACGGTGTCATAAACGACGAAAAGGTTGGCTGGTAGGCGGCCATTACTGAATTTCGGCTTTTCGCATAACCCGCATAAACCCGAAGGTAAGCTTGCGTTTATACGACCTCCCTTCTTCGACTGACACTTGGAGCTGCGTAGGGAAATGACTGAGCAATGCTATTGGTGGGATTTTGGACTTGTGTATCGTCGCCGGTAGTATATTAATGGGAGTGTCCGCGCGTCGCCTTCATCTAAGCTTCTAGCATCTGGCATCTCTACATCCAACACTCGAGCAATGAAGAGTTCAGAAACTGCACTCTTCGGATCTTTGTCAGACGCGTGTTGCGTTCCGGCTCGACCTCCAGCACTTATCGAGTCAATGTCGTGGAGTGGAATAGGTGCCGCCACCAATCTGCAAGTTAAAGACCCTAATGAATCGTCTAACACAGGATGCCCGTCTTCGTTGTGATGATAGGGAATGTACGAGAAGGGATCTGGATGAAGGTCGGGTCGTGAGAATTTGACAGCGGTCATTTCCTGCCGTGCGGATAGTAGGTTGACGACCATATGTGATCTATCATAGTCTTGAGCTTGTCTTAGAATGTCAGACATGCGAGAAGGTATACGAAGAGAGAAAGAGACCAAAGGGTATGGGTGCATAGCGATAGATGTGAATGACGACAAGGTCGCGCCATGGTAGATGTAGGGTACGCTCTGTGATGGCATTTTTGCGGTGACTACGGCGACTGTCTGCGCTGTGTAACGTAGTAGAGCGCGTAGTCTGTCTTGAGTTTTCGTTCCATCGCGAACATTTGTTGCAAAACCGCGGAGGAAGTGTTGGAATGTCGCGGTTCTGAACATTCGGTTGTTTGCATGTGTTGCTTAGCATTATCTTTTGCAATCGTGTCCAAATAAGATGCCGAGATTGACCGGCCGCCGGCTATATCTGTCGTTTGACGGTTTTTCTTTGTGCCCAGCCACCCGCTTATCGACCCTTAATGGGAATGCCCCATGCCACATGAAAAGTCCTATTGTAATAGCTCCCATACTTTTCTGTTGCCCATATTTACCTACTTAATAAATTTAGGGCATAGCCTGTGAACATGCTTAGGACTTGTCCACAGGGCGCTGCAAGGCACCAATGAGAACGGAACGATGATGATCCTTCAAAACTTCACAAGCTCACCCCATGGAAGCCTGACTAAAATAACCGATCACGAGGTCGTAGAATGGCGTCAAATACCCTTACATTCGGCATTTACAGTTTTGCGATCCGAAAACTTACTGCAGTAAATGATATAAATTAAGGTCTTTCACCCCCCCAACCACCCAACGATCATTTTCAGGCGCCCAAATTCTCAATGGGCGTGAGCAGCCGGGGCTTGCCACCGTCACCAGTTGCGACCGCTACGACCATCTCTGGGGAGGCCGGCGATGAAAAGGGGCGGGATGCTGAGGGTAATGATACATCAGCTAATGTAGTGTCGAAAGCTGCCAATGGACAAGTACGCGTTAGTTTGGAGAACAAGTCCCACGATCTTGACGAGAAAAGACGACAAGAAAAGGCTTACTTTGATTCGAACGAGCCAATCTATGTTAGGACCCTTGTGTTATCCCGTAAACGCCGCTTTTTTTTATTGAACAACATCTCTCTTCAGATCGATTTTGAATTTGACGATAAAAGGAATCCGGTTAACTTCAGCTGGCGGAAGAAATGGACAATAACTCTCATGGCGTGTATCTTTACCTTCTTCTCTTGTGCGTTTCCGGCAACCATATCCGGTTGTTAGGTTTTGACATGGTGACATTTTCAGCATCTGTGGCCGGAGCATACAATCTGGGATTTCCTTCCATGATCCGAGATTTGAATTGCAGCCAACTCGAAGCTACGACAGGTCTTAGTGTCTACGCCCTTGGTTTCGGTGTCGTTCCCCTCGTCAGCGCATCTTTTAGTGAAGAGTTTGGAAGACAGCCGTTGTACATAGGCTCATCGGTTGGATTTTTCCTTATGTACCTGATGGTGGCTTTGTATGTGCTCGATTGTAATGCCTGATACTGCAATTTACTCATCTTCTCAGGGCAAAAAACATCCAGACTGTCATCATAGCCAGATTTCTACAAGGCGCCTTTGGATCAACAGGTGCAACCATGGTAGGAGGCACTATTGCGGACATATGGAGCGCTCGCGAGTACGCTTTCCCTTTACCACTTCAAACCTCATATCCAACCCTTTCTAAAACATCCTTTTCGTCTTTCAAGTCGAGGTTTGCCCATGTCACTTTTTGCTGTAGCAGCTCTCGGCGGCACAGGTCTCGGTCCGGTAGTTGCTGGTTGGGTTCAGATGAACCCGCATCTGGAATGGCGTTGGATACAGTGGTACCAAATGATGTATGCTTACTCCCCCCCTCCCTTTATAATTCTCGATCACCCGTCGCTCAGTTTCGTCCCGCTCAGATTGTTCGGGTTCTATCTCTTGCTTACCCCGATTTTGATGACGGAGACTCGGACTGCGATTCTTTTGACGAGGATGGCGAAAAAGAAGCGAAGGGAGACTGGGAATAATAGATATCGCGCTCGAGTGGAGGATGAGCGTGCAAATCTGCGACATCTCATTTTCATATCATGCACGCGGCCGATTCGTGAGTTAACCGCGTGTCCAACCTCATCACGTCATGATACCCATTGATGCTACCGTGCAGGTCTCATGACAACGGAGCCTATCGTGTCAAGCTTCAGCGTAGGTCCATCTACATTACGCCTGTGATCGGCATTCACGTCATACCTAGATCTGGGTCGGTTTTGCTTGGGGGGTCTTATATTGCTTAATCCAGTTCAGTGTTTGTTCTAGCCAGAACCCCAAACCGTTTGTTACTGATCGTTCTTTTTGTTTTCGACAGAGCAATACCCGGAGTGTTCAAGACTTTGCATGGATTCTCGATCGGTCAGACTGGATCTGTGTTCATCACAATGACGTTCGTCCGCAATGATCTCACACCGTTCTTCCCCAGAACTAACCATGATGAAATTCAATGCTCTAATCTTTTAGAATCGGCTCGCTGATCGGCTTTGCTGCAAACATGTACCAGGAGACTCTTTATCGGTAAAATATAATCGCTCCTGTGATAAAACTCGTGTCTTCAGCTAATGCCCTTTTATTGCTGCAGCAATTCTGTCATGAAACGTGGACCTGAGGCCCGACTCCACATGGCCTGCGTTGCTGCTATTTTGTTTCCCGTCGGGATGTTTCTCTTCGCGTGGTCATGCTTCCCGTATATTCCGTGGATAGTTCCCGCGATTGCTATTACGGTATGTGGCATTTTATTATTTTATATCCCGAACGTCACAATGCTTAACGTATATCCACCTTCGGCACTCTAGATCTTTGTTTGGGGCACATTCAACATCTATCTAGCTGTATTCTCCTATCTGGCGGATTGGTGCGCCGACTTCTCTTCTCACTTTCTTTTGCACCCTTTAACACCCGCCAAGTTACGGCCCATTTGCATCGTCCGCTCTCGCTGGGCAGAGTCTAGCCAGTGAGTATCAGGCTTTGGTTTTCAACGAATCTAGCTAACTACAAACGGAATCAATATGCAGGAAACCTCATGGCAACCGCGTTTCCGCTCTTCTCAGAGCGAATGTTCCATAATCTTGGTTACAAGTGGGCTCTCACTCTCTTCGGGTGCCTAGCAGTTGCAATGGTCCCAATACCATTTGTAAGATCTCAAGCATTTTTTGGTTTTCCCTGGGCGGCTGGGCTAATTGCCACACACGTTTTGTGTAGGTCTTGTTCTTCTACGGACCAGCTATTCGTGCACGCAGCAAATTCTCGAATAAGGTACTTCAGGCGCAAGCGATTCAAGAACAAGAAAAGCGATGATGAGGGGCTGATAGCCGTGTTCTTTTTTTTTTGGAGATGTACGATAAACATGATTAGATGTTAGAATAAGTCTGGCAAGACTTGAAAAGTCCTTTAACAGCTGTTACAACAGTTGTAACGCGAGAATTGTTAATAATATAGTAATGGATTCAACAAAGGCCACCCTGTCTTCACTCGAGGCATTCCGTGATTTCGAGTTTTTTTTTTTCAGAGATCGTGAACACTGTTCAGTACTGTGGAGTGGTACAAGCCAAATAATCTCGTTCTTGGGAGTAGGGACAGATCTTGTAGACTACCATCGGTAGAATTGACAGTTTGCATCACGCTGGAAAAATCGAGACTATTCATTGACGCCAATATAGTGTTGGGTGTGTACTGTGCTCGAAGGTTAATGTAAAATCATCAGATAAAGTGCCTTGCAAAGTGCTAACAGTCCGAACCGAGTTGCAGTATGTCAAGCGTAGATGCAATTCGAGATAAATTTGGCCAATGCCAGAGCATTAAAGCAGACTATGAGTGCACCTCCAGGTGAGTTGAGGTTCGGGCCATGAAATGCTTGCAACTAGATTGCGTCGGAAGCCCCGGTATGTGCATGAGCACTGCCACTTCACAACAATCGAATGCTCTACCAAATACACAGCAGACAATGTTATTAGCTATAGCAACAAAAGCAGGACAGGCCCTTTTTTTGATAAGCGAGCCCCATTAGCCGGCTTGTATTGATCTATTTACCCCTGACCTGCACAAATAAACCATTGGCATCACATTAGACCGTCACGCAATTACTTTTGATTGGCATGGACTGTAGTTACTTCGACAACGCTATCATCTATTTACTTCAAGACTGTAGAGTTGTTCACTATGTAGTATGCATACTTATGAAATAGTGTTGATTTGAAGAAAAATATTTAATAAAGAGAATGTCCAATGGTAGAGTTAAATGAGTGTTCTAAATTTGTCATGTCCATGTCCGAACTCCGGTTTCCTCCGCACTTCTCCATCCTTCCTCTGCAACTCCGGACTATTTCCAATTCTTATTTTCTTTATCCAATTTCCTTACAGCCTCGGTTACTATCACAGCCTTGTCAGGCTGTGTCCATAGCCCCTCCAATCTGTTCCCTCTGTTTGTTACTACATTACTTCCTCACAGCCCTTTGTCATGTCCATGTCCAAAGTCTGACTTCCTCCACATTTCTCCATGTTTCCTCCACAACTCTGGACTATTTCCAATCCTTATCTTCTATATCCAATTCTCTTACAGCCTCGGTTACTATCACAGCCT
>JABCKL010016916.1:0-15592 GCA_018851305.1 Calocybe cyanea | reverse complement strand
TTTTCGCTATATGGTACCCGAACTTGGCTGTAACTTGGTTACTGTTTTGAACCAAATACGGCCGGGACTTATCCGAACCCTGGTATAGTAGAGTAAACTAATTATAGGTTTTACTCATCAACAACTCATCTCACCACCCAATTGCGAATCTCCTGCTTGGATCAAAGCCATTCATAAGTGCTGCAGTAACAATCAAAATGCTTGCGAAGGTGAAGCTCGGTGCCAATCCCAGAGCGAGTACGATCTATCTTTTAGAGCTCCGTTGTCGAACTTATAAGTTCTGCCATGTTATTTTATGCTCGAGAGATAAGTCAGATCTTAGCAAGTGAGCTTCATACCTCGAAACAGCTGCAAAAAAATCTACCTGACCTTGTGTCAGACTCTGTCGCGGATCAAGATTCGAGAACCTCACGGTAACATGGACAAGATTTTCCCGCCATCCACACCAAAGCCTCCAAGGCAGCACTAGGTTGACGGTTCAGATGGCCGACTATGCATCAGAAGGGGAGTAAAGCGATTCCTCAAATCGGGTATCTTAGGAGGAGACCTGATTTGGGGAGTTTCATTTCCCCCTCATGGACAAGTCCAACATCTATGTCAGTATCAGTATCAGGTGTAATCCCGGTTCACCCATCTTGTGCTTTCAGAAGGCATGAGCTCGAGTGCATGTTGTAATTGGCTTGGCTTGTTTAGATGTCAGTGCGCAGCGTCCTTTAATCTCAAGAGAAAATAAAGTTTGTTAGAACGCTCATATTGCCTCAGAAATGTGTGGTATCTGAAGTATTCAGAGCACAGAGAGAGCGCATGTCAGTGTCGTGTTAGCAAGGCAAGAGAGGAGTCGGCTAGTAGATGCTGCTCAGTAGAGACTTGACTCACTTGAGGAGACTTTGAGAGACATAAAGATAGTCACATGTCACATCAATTCGTTCATGCAAGCAAGGCGTTTGTGCCGCATTTACCGTCAGTTTCGAAAGATGTCTTCACTTCCACGGGTTACCTCTAGCAATGAACTGCCAGCTTCTGAAGCAAAGTTAGTACTCCTGATATTCTACATAAACATGATCGAATTAAGACCCTGTAGATGGATTACGCTGAAGAAGCTCACATATCTGGATGTCAATGGAAAAGAGGTCTGTTTGCAATAGATTTGAATACATCGGTGGCCGTTTTGAAATGGAATATAGCGTTTGTGGGAATGTGCTGAGCGCAAGACGCGGCGGTCAGCTAATATTGACGGTATGGGCTCAAGAATCGCCTATTCCTGACAAGCAATCAAAATCTGAGCGTTGGTACACCTAGCCGTTTCCATTTTAGCCATTTTACGCTCAAAGACAAAGGCTTTCAACGATTCTACTGTTGTCATTGAGCAGTATCGACCGCCAATCGATAAATATGTTGTTGGTGAGTCCGCCATCTGCGCGTTAATCTAGAAGTAATACTTAAAGAGCTATAGAGCTGCCGGCTGGTAAGGTAATTGATTTGAATAAAGGATCTCTTACGGTACATCCTTTGAAGGTCTGATAGATGAAGGTGAGACACCTGAACGGGCTGCATTCCGTGAACTCGAAGAGGAAACTGGATACCAGGCTGACTCCGTTATCGATTCGTCTCCTGTTATCGTTTGTGACCCGGGTAAAAGTTTTCGAGTCTTTTTAATCGTTTTTAAACTGACTCCGCGAAAGGAATGACGAACGCAAACATGAAATTTTTTGTACTTAACGTCCTCCTGAATGATCAGATGGAATGGCCCAAGCAAAAGCTCGAAACAGGCGAATTCATCAAGACCAGTGTAGTAGAGTTATCAAAACTAAAGTCGGTGCTCGATAGTAGGTCACAATTCATCAGTTTATACCCCTTAATTTGACTGCTTGATGCACATGTAGAGTATGATAGAGATGTACGTGGCCTTTCCCCTTCGAGTGAGAAGATCCTTCATCTATATCAGGGGTTTGTAATCGACGCCCGGCTATCTCATTTTGCTGCTGGATACAGTTTAATGAAGAACATCAGCTAAAGTGTCGGCTACCATCATATTGACAGTACTGTACTGCCCAGGTGTGTATGTACCTAATATCAATACTGTATGTGGAGACTTTCAGTTTATCGTCACCAAGAGGACATCCTGTGTCGGGAGAAGTGAAAGAAACTTCCCAACTCCATACTAATCATTATATGCAGCTCCTAACTAATACAGCGCGTTTGAAATGCGAGATATTTCATCTCGTATTCCATGTAAAACCAGAAATAACTATATAGTTTTCCATCAACGCACATGCTAGATTTTGGCCGGCATCAGCAGACATTCCCAATATTATAACTATGCGCGGGAACGAATTATGATCCGCCTCCTGTCAGCCCTGGCGGAAACCCTGAAAAGTCAACTTGATCTTGATAATTTTGGCCTCCAATGGAATACGATATTCGGAGACGTAGCCGAACATTACTCTGTCAGCAGATATAACATCAGTAATAGTAATGAATTTTAGTCTACGAGACTCACGCCAGCGGGTGCTACTACGCGCATCTGTTGTGTCTCCACTGCTCCAGGGTTCACGGTCGGATTCGACATGGGCAACATTTGCAGCTGTTGCGACTGAAGGGTACTTCGATAAGGAGGAAATCCAAGCAAGCAACAGAAAGTGACATATACGCGCCTTTGGCACGGCGGCTTGGAAGTTCAGGCTAGCCGCCGCATTCGCACCCATCACTTGGAATCTTGCTAGGATCATCACAACACCCGGTTTCGCCGCATTTGTTTGAGGGGTCAATGTTACCTTCAGCTCGTTTTTATCATATGCTGTATAAGCTGTCAACTTAGGCGGTGGAGGTGTTGAAGCCGGAGATTGAGACTGAAGTTGGGGTATTGAAAACGCCGACACCGCCATAGGGGCTGCAGGTGTCGACGCCGATGGTGCAGATCCTGTGGTATTAAGGGTAGTGCTGGTCCCGAAAAGGCCGAGTATATCATCTACAGTTGCGCGGGTTGCGGGAGCCGGAGAGGCGGCCTTGGAGGGCGTGGCGGCACTCGAGGAGGAAGAACCGAAGATCTCTGCAAGAAGATCTTGATTGTTCTGGGTTGCGGCTGGTTTGCTGGCATCTGGCGTTGCTATGACCTCGTCGCCCAACAGATCGGCCTAATCACTCGTAAGCATAATGGTTTGCCGGAGTAGAATGACAGAGCAACAGTTGACGCACATCCTTTGACTGTGTCGAGCCAACAGGTTTGTTCTCACTCACTATTTGTCAACAGTAAGCCTTTAACTGTAACCATGAACAACAACGATGATGTTTACCAATGCCCATGACCGTTGCTTTCAGTTCTGGTGGTGGCATGCGTTCCAGAACCCCTTCCCTTACTTCACCTAAGTTGAATAGACTCACAAATTCTACTGCACGTTGTTGTAGCTCAAGCTCCGGACTAGTAGTATATTTAGATAGTAACTCCTGAATTCGTGTCTGTTCGACATGCGTGGTGGTCCGCCTCGAAGATATTTTTGTAACGGCTGCGAGAACGAATTGTTTTGTGAGATAATTGGCGTAGGGTGAGTCAACGATAGACATCAACAATTCTATCAGGTCTTTATCGGTTGCCTAAAACGGAGCAACAATCATGAGAAAAGTAGACGGACTAAGAGCGAATGTACTTGCAGGCTTAGGATGGTCCTCGTCGACGAAACCCCCTTCGAGTAGAATCTCGCTATACTCGCCGAGGACCCAGGTGGAGGCGAGAGTTAGTGACTCCTGCGAGATGTCAGACTTGAGCGCTGCGTAGAGTTTTGAGGCGGTGTAGGCTTGTAACTCTGGCGTATGTGCTACAAGGCGGATGAAGGCTGATAGAATTTCCTCGCGCACAAAGTTGCCTGCCTACATATATTATAAGAAGATGCAGGATGACTAGATTAGAGCACACGCACCAACTTGAGCACCCTGAGTACTGTGTCAATATGCCATCTTTTGTTTGGTGCGAACCTCTCTGCTGCCAAGCAAATCTGTGTTGTCATGCCGAGCTTAAACTCATCATCTGCAACTTCCAGAAAAGCGAGAAGCTCGCGGATGAGGACTCGGACGTTTTGCTCGTTAATGAGTGCATAAGACAACTCAAGGGCCCGACGCCGAATGGAAATGTCACCGTCTCGGAGGCAGTCAAGTATAATGTTACGATGACGCTGGACGGCGTTTGTGTCCATTGCAACAACCTTGTTGAGGGTGTTGAGGGCAACGTATCTGAGTAGCAAGTTAGTCACCTCAGGTCGCGATAGCTATTGTACATACCTGATATTGTTATCACGGTTGCTCAAGAATTTGCCGAGAATGTTGATCGCCATGACACGCAATCCAGTGTCTGCTTCAATCTCGAGAACTGTTAACACTGTCTCGTACAATATGGAGTTTCCAACATTCTTGGTCGAATCTGTGTTCGTCGCAACCTGTTCTTTCATGCATGAGTAGATACATAGCTGTGACGATAAGTGGCAAACCTGGGCCAGAATATCATTCATTGCTTCGCTCGCCTGCTGGTCACCCTTGCCGAGGAGGCGGAGGAGGCGGAGGATCTTGACCTGCAGGAAAGGATCTGTGATGCCTGAGACGTCGTGTTCTGGGCTGTATCCTGTAGTGACCAACGACTTAAGATTGCGTACTAATAGCGGGACTGCCTGCACAATATATTGTAAAATTCTAAGCCTAGATAGCTCAGACGATGGAACCTACACTGCGGAACTCATCTAGCACAGATGAGTCTATGTGGCACATTTCTGTGACCAGTGTGATGGCGGATAGGAGAACACCATGGTTACGGTCGGTGAGGAGGCTTTTGGATTTGTTTGTGAAATGGTCAGTGATGTCGGGAACTTTTTTGAGGACGCGTAGCGCGCACAGCGCCGCCTGTTAACACCAAAATAAAGAGAACACATTAGGTCAATGCTAATTTTTATTATTAGACCAGGTGCGCACCTTTTTGCGTATATAGGTATTACTCGATCCAAGGAGTTTCTCGATTTCGTTTGCTAAATCTCGCGACATTTCCTCCGATGCGATATTGGCAAATGTACACAACGCCAGTCCCACCGCGTACATATTGGAATGGTTCATGTCACTAGAATCAACTTTCGATAAGATGCGATACGTACCAATGGTGTAATGTACGCACTTTTTGAGTGAATTAGTGACAAGTGTAAGGACCTCTTGATTCTCATCAAGCAGAAGCATAATCCCCAAATATCCCAAGCGCTTATCCGAAAAACGAGGGCTTGCAACTAGTTTCAGACATTCGATCTGACCGAAATGAGCCGGCGAGCCGAGCATGTGGATGTAGAGGAGTTTCGCGACATTGTTGTGCCTTTGAAATGAGTCTTCCTCGCGGAAAGAGGCACGTATAGCAGCAGACTCCTGCTGTATCAAAGCACGCTCATCGGCCACAGTCTATCGTACGTAAATGTGAGGCAGGGTCATGGAAGTTAGCTAGCACAGGTGTACCTTGCATGAGCGAATACCCTTGATTAGAGCTTCGGAAATGTTGAGCCTTAGAATAGCAGAAACTGTATCAAATGTTTCTCACATTTGAGGTTATGGTAGACCATCTATCAGTAATCTATGGAGCGGGTGGCGTGAAATAGCGGCAATCGAGAGCACTAGGTCGACCGATGCCAAGGGATGTGACAGTAATTCACGAGCGTCACAGACATGTTACATTTGTCACCCACATGTAGTATACTTTTAAAACATTACGTGGATTCAGGACAACTAGAATGCTTCAGAGCGAAACGTCTATTATGTTGTAATTGTACATAAATTGTGCATTGGGATTAGAGTACTATTCCGTATTTCCGTTTTTCCCAATCTCTCCATTCAAATACAGGAAGGGGGTGTGCCTCTGTATTGAAAACCCAGCTATCAAGCGGTAGGGTATCTTCGTCATTGCATAGTAGATATAAATACTTTAACCTATCAAGCATCAACTGCTTTTCAGCCTCATGTTAGTGCAAAAAGACCGAGGTGCATCACGTACGTTTCTGCCAAAAAATAGCTGAGAAAACGGTATCATGAGCTTTGTATCTGAAGATACTATTTGAAGTAGGCCATAGAGCCAACATTACCTAGGCATTTCATCCAAAAGCGTCACAGGAACGCTATTTACATTGGCTATATTAGCATATCCATACTGTGTACGTGCGTGTTTTTCGATCGCCTCAAAAATCGACCTAAAGATCGACGGTTGGATATGCCCCGAACAGCACAATACAAGACGTACCATCCTCTCTCTCGCCACTTCTCATCCCCTGTTGTCCTCCACAAAATGTAGAAACTTTCTATGGTCTTCGGTACCGATTCTAGCGTCTCATCAAGCATTCGAGTGCAGGAAAACACTGACCTCGGGTCTTAATAGGTATGTATTCTTCTGCAAACTATAGTCCCTGTCCCTTCTTCCCTCCTTCTCCAACTCGCCAGTTCCAGGAGGTCCACCACCGGGCCTTCCTTTCCTATCCCACTCTTTTACATTATTGACCCATAACCCTTTCTGCGCTCCGGCCTGCCCCCATCCTGTCATATTCATCTGCACCTGATCCGGCCCAAGCCCCGTCTCCATATCCAGGTACGTTGCCCAACATGTTCGTGCGAGCCCTTCCGCTGCCCATGTGTGGAGCTCCCTCTCGTGTCGGGGAAGCTGGAGCGTCCTTACACCAAGTGCGAGGAGGCCAGGGAGGAAGCACGAAAGATGCTCAAGTTTGTGTGTCGGGTGACCGTTGGATGTATCCGTAACGTACAGGAGGTGCCTCCTGGGTGTTAGATAAAGAAGGTGTTCAATCACCGAGTGCATAGAACGGAGATCTAGTGTTCGATGATGTGGTCAGGTCAATGATCAGTCGAATGAATCAAAAAGATGACAAACGCACAAAGTTCGCGAGTCTTAGGCTCGGACTGTCCGGTCAAAAGCCACTGTTTGAGAAGGTATTCGTGTGCGCTATCCGCAAATGCGCCAACTGAGAACTGATCTAAAATTCGTAATTTCAGCGGCTGTGGTTGTTCTTCTCTACTGATCCATACCAGTGGAGGGTAGGCCTGTTTCTCCATCCCACATTGTCGGAAACATATCTTCTCTGAGATGAACTGTATACATATGTTGCATGATATGTTCAGTCTGGGGATGGATGCGGGTTCATATACGGCTCCATTTAACGAAGAAAGAATACAAGCTTACCTTCTCAAAATATTTCGTCCGTCCTGTAAGGTGTGCAAGGTATTTGCTGTTTTCACTCGATATAAATAAGATCCAAGAAGGACAACCGGACTTACAACTCGAGCTGATTGCTCAGAGCCTCAGCCCAAAGTACGCTTCCAGTCCACCCCGCTCTTGTCTCCCCTCTACACGTAACGGTTAACGGGGACATACAAGAACGAACGGATGATCAACAGACGTCACGGTGTTCACAGCATACATTGGAAACCCTGCCGTTGTATTGAATGCAGGGAGGAGCATGGTTGCCAGGTCGTCAGCGCGCGAGAGCAGGATTGGCTCATGGGACAGGGCGTACGCCGAAAGCAGTCCACCTAGATATCGAATGACTGTCTCGAAAAACTGCGCAAATTCGCCCTGGTTCAGAGGCCATCTGTCAGAAAAGTGGACTAAACCCGACAACAAGGTTGTCAAACTTTTTTAGTAACGAATGAAGACTGAGCGACGAATTGCAAAGCGTCGTTGAAGTCGTCTGTCAAGCCCATGATCCACATGGTGTCGAGCGAATCGAAGAGGGTCAAACCCCAGCCATTCAAGCTTGGGAACCATCAGTAGGAACATGAGTGTACATATGAGTAAACCAACAGACTTGTTGAATTTCTTTCCCGACACCGGTAAAAGCTCGTCGTAAGGTAGAGCATGCTTTCGGTACCCGTTCAAAGCGTGCAAAAATGCGTTCCGCACCTCATTCGCTCGAGCAAGCCACAGGCTTGACTGGGCAACGGATTGCTCCTCAGCTGGCAGCAGTGAATGCGACTGCGGCGGATGTGGACCACGATTTCCACCTTTATTCGATAAATACAGTGGCGGTGGTACGTATTCATAATGTGGCGATCGAAAAATCGCAAAAGACCCGAACAACCAAAGAAGGGCGAGGGAAGTGATGGTCAAAGTTATCCAGCGCCGCGAGGGTCGCCTAATTAGTGAGAATTCTTTCGTGAAAGCACCCGACTCTGGCTCCACACTGATTCTTGGCCGCCCTCGCGGAGTGCGTGCAGTTGGCGAGAGCATTTGCAGCAAAAGGTTGTGGCAGTCTAGTAGACCGGAGAAAGTGGGGAAACTCGGAGGTAAGTAAGTTACATGACTGCTAATCACATCTGCCATCTGCCGGTCCATCCTTCCATCTTTCATCCGTCTTGGCACAGTCAAATCTCTCCTTCCCGAGCTTTTCATTGACTTCGTTATGCCTTGCACACAACCACTGGCTCAACCCTACTCGCCCACTCACGTCCGGTGGATGAACTTTCATATCTTCTCCAAAGTCGAGTGCACAATTTGTGCATGGATACAATATAGGCAGGGATCGAAGTAACATTAGCATGTTTGCCCTCTGGGTTGCCGTCGGCTTCTCAGGATAATAAGCAGCAGTCGTGTGCAAGAACGTCCACGTGGAATGCCCGAGTACTTCAACGTCAGCTGGGCAATCGGGTGGTGGACCATCCCCATGCGCGTTCGTAGCGGAAACAGGTCCAGTGGTCGTACCCGAGGCGAGTGAAGCCATCATTGCTGCTGTTGAACCCATCCCATTTGCCTTCCCACCTTTTCTCTCCTTTCCCTCGGTATTTGATGTCGTTGCTGGTCTCCAGTTCCTGAACGCGGTACAAATTTTGCAAGGCCGACCATCCGGGCCCATTACCATTCCCGGGGGCATTTGGTTCTTAGACGATTTATCGGGAGTTTCGTTGACACTCATCGTTGTCGAGTTGAGAGCTTGATGCAGTTGCTTACCTCGGCCCGATCTAATGCCCGACAGGAAGACCGAAGACAATGGCGATGATTGAACTATCACGTAGCATATTCATACCGTGATTATTTCTGACTACAGATCCTTGTTACAATTATGATTCAGGTGTTGTATTCTTATGAGCAATATACGAATCAAGGCTATGGCGGAGCAAAACGATGCCAGCCTCCCGTCCCAATCGCCATCTTGACCAAGCACACTTGCAGAATTCGGAAACCTTTCTCAATTGATCAAGCAGGCCTGGCCGAGATTGGGCAGACCACGAGTTGATAGCAAGTAACTCTTCGATGTACTAGTTCGGAACTAAAGGCTACAGTATGAACAAACATGCAAGAATTTGTGAGAATTTATTTCTTACGCGACCAAAGAATCACCGGTCTATACAGTATGAACAAATTTACGAGAATTTGTTGTATATTTTAGTACTTTATGCAGTAAGATATCGTGACAATAGTGCGGGTTACAAGATAACTAAATTACCGGTCCGTGTCTAATCAGCGGGTATCGTACACAAATTTTCCTCGTTAAGCGCTTGAGTAATGGAAACATGTCTTGCCTTGTGGTATCGAGTCGAATTCTTCACGCCCAACGTCCCAAAAGTGCCATAAGTCCACAGCCTAAGAACATTGATCCTAGTGCATATGCAATTTTTCCGTTTGAACCATCCATGATCTCTTTATTAAACAAAAACTCGTGGGCAAGAAGCTATACCGCGAGGTAATTGTTGAGATCGATACTTCGCGAAGGGTGAAAAAACTCACTTCGACAAGTCCGGTATAGATAAGAATTCCAGCACTCAAAGAGTCCAAAACGCCGCTTACAATGGACGCGGTCGTGCTTTCAGGGTTATATATTGTCCGCACACCCAAGCCTATTGCAATTCCCAAAGGAGTTGTGAGGCCGAACAAGATAGCACCCGTCACCGGTATCCAGTTGTACTGTGGGGGCAGCCGCATATAGGCAAGACGGGAGCCAATACCAAGACCCTCGAAAGTTTCTGGATGATGATCAAGAAGATCGTAAGAAGAGAGTCAACGGAAAGAACTCACGATGGAAGACGAGCACCGCGAACAGAACTTTGAAGTCAGAATTCACAGCAAGCGTCAGTCCGATAAGGATACTGATCACGGTTAGAACAGTTTTGTGAGAAACGGGTAACCTAAGGAGACTTACCTATGCAAGGTCACTCCGAACTCCAAAATGGCGATACCGATGATTTGGGAAGCGGGGTTATCCGCGACTGTGTGTGCATGGCCACCGTGTGCGGCGGACTCTATATCATTCCCACTGCTAGCGACGTTCTGCTTTTCGCGTATGGTTGGTTGAGTGCTTTCCGGTCCGTGAGACGCATGTGAGCCCAAATCGTGGCCGTGGTGATCTGCGTCGTCGATTGACATCAATATGGATCGAGGTGGAATAGGAATAACTGACCATGATGTAGGCCGAGCTTCTTCAGTTTTGACGTTCCCCATCGGAAGGCGACAAGCTCAACAATAAAAATGTTGAAGATACTAATCATACATAGGGCTAGTCCATACGGCTGCAAGTCAAGCAAGTCAGCGGTGATCTGATCGATAAGCTAAGCTAAGCGCACATATTTTTGCCAGGCAGGGTCCAGACATTCCGATCCCAGTGCCTCGAGAGCAGGGGAAAGCAGATGGATGAAAGCTGTGGCGATCTAAGCCAAAACCCCTCTGTGAGAACAAAATCAGCCAATGGCAGGATGAATGCTTACGATGACGCCCGATCCAAAGTATTTGGCAAAGCTATAGCATGGGCCTCAGCAAGCAAGTTAGCCGAAACAGGCTATAGACATACTCGAATACCGCCTTTGGTACATGTAACCAAGAGGAGCGTCTGGCGAGAACGGGAAAGAGTGCGCCTGCGGACGATCCGAAGAGGATGATGAAGATGGAAGCGACTCTTAAGCCGAACAAATCCTCAGCGCCTCCTCCAGAGCCACAGTTCAAGGTCTCCGCGGGGTCGGTGGCGTTAGACATCGGTAATTGCTTAGGCTATAACGAGTAGAGGGGAAAGGGGCAGTCAGAACCTTTTATACTCTAGCAGCACCTGGTAGTTCTTATTGGGCATGCAACTTGCTTCACAGTCCGACCGCGGTTGATGCAACCCGTCAACGACTGTTAGGGTACTCTTACCAACTTTTTCCACAAATCATCACGTGCAGCCCCAAGACGAGTACCTCCGCGGTTAGGCAATCCACGCTCTCTTATTGGCTGAAACAGACATCTTCAATGTTTGAGGACTCGTTATAATCATGCTTGATGGGCGGCTGATATTACACAGTACAGCGGGAATACAAATCAAAAACGAGAATGGGCTAGACATCGATGGGAACTCATTCCGCTTGTTCCTCAACTTCATACAGACCTGGTATAAATTGCCTCGGAGTTAGCACTGAGGACGGACAGCCCTTGATCGTGCATCCCCCTCAGCCTAATTGAATATCAGAGCCCGGTGCTCCCGGAGTCATTGGAACTGGTGAGGTACCCCTACAATTCCTGGACAAAGGCGGTTCTGGCGTCATCTTGTTGCCTTTTCGAGATGTCTCCTATGATATCTGCTCGATAATCTGTCGATGTTTCTTCTAGTTGTTCCGCCAACATACGTAAAATGGAAGACGGCGTTGAGAGGACGTGAGCTGCATAGAAGAGCAGTTTGCGAGTCGTATGGTTGGGCTTCACGATGACACTACTATGGGTCAGAGATACTTGAAATATCTCTGTAAGATCTGAGAGAACACGTATGAGGTTGATGTGCGGGTGTGAAGTAGGCCTCACGGCTCCTTGAGATTGTGAAGTATCTGACGAATATGCCATGACAGGAAGTGGACGAACAAGCTGGGCTGTGTCCCGTAGGAGCAGGCCAAAGAGCCCAGAATCAATCTGACCCTTCAGAAAGATGAATAGTTTCCAAGTCTGTCAAGGATACTGAGCAACGTACTGGTTCGAAACGCGACCACACATCTGTTATCATGCTGGTAACATCTGGGTGGAGCATTACTGATTTACGATCTGTTAGAAAAGGGGCGAGGTGCGAAACGAGGCGTCTAGCTTCTTCAAAATCGATATCCTCTGAACGGAGTGAAGACAATGGGGACACTGACACACGTCGGGTAGTAAAGGCGTATGCGATGCTGATAGAAACGACGATCAGATATCGCAAGGAAGTCGACTCCGCTAATTGGCGCGCTTACCAAACTGCACAAACATTATAGAGTAACGGGGACCCATCCGGTATAGATTTTATCATATTGGATGGAACTGAAATCGAGCCAGGCTTCGCTCCGTATTGCCTCGTCGTCGTTGACTCCCCATCAGGCTCCACCGACGATGCTTCCCACCATGGTCCTATCCGCTCGTTCTCCAGCTCTTCGCTTGCTAAAAGCTGTTTCGCCAACCCACCAGCTGGGTCTTCCATAACTTGAAGAAACTTCTCTCGCTCCGTAAGAGTAAGCTTAGACCAAACGTCCGCGGTAGATGCGGAATCTAATCAGAGCCAATCAAGCCACAGAGATATCCAGATCAACGGCGAGCTGTACTTAGGTCCATGTCCTGAAAGCGTCGACTGAGGTCGTCCCCTTCTTCTTGTTCTGCTTCGTCTTCACTTTCGCCATCTAAGCTCGATCCGCGTGTATCATCCTGTTGGTTCTCTTCAAACCTCTTTAGCAGTTCCATCATCTTCATGCGCTCTTGAAGCGTCTTGGAAGGTTGTGATTGAATCTCATTTTCTACTTCCTTTTTGTAGAAAGTCTCCGAGCAATTTGTATGGTTCTGAAAAGAGCGCATCGATTCGTTTTACAGATGAAAAAATAATAAATTACACACTGGGGATCGGAAGCAGGACAGAGAGCAATACGCCACATTACATGTTGGACAATTGTATTTTGCAAATTGTCGCCCGCACCTGAGAAATTTACACGGTCGAATTTGAACTGAACAAGCAGAAGAAGGGTACTAACAATCTACAAGTAACTTTTTCTGTTTGACTGCTGAGAGAGATAGCTTGAGACATATGAATGGAAATTCAAAGTCCGCCAATAATTTTGTCTGTGGAGCTCGTCCATGGCTGAGCCCAAGCTCGTCGATCGGAAAGCGACCTTTGCATCTTTCTCTCATCTTCTAGATGCCCGCCTTTTACGAGCCCTCGCGGATGCCGGATTTGTACGCCCAACCCTTGTTCAAGCAAAGGCTATCCCGCTTGCTCTCGAAAGTCGCGATATCCTTGCTCGTGCACGAACAGGAAGTGGCAAGACAGTAGCTTATTGCGTCCCAGTTATACAAAAGATACTGAGAGCTAAGAGTGTACGTCAAATAAACTTTGAGATACGAGCTCTAGCTCAACGATAGCAAATCCTTTAGGCTCTAAGTCTTGATGATCCCTCGAGGCCGGCCACTCGGGCGTTGATCCTGGTTCCAACTCGTGAATTATCCGAGCAAGTTTCATCTTCTTTAGGAACATTACTTTCATACTGTCAATCCGATGTTACAACCTCCAATTTATGTACAGGAACTCCGACACATTTACAACGGTTGGCGCACATCTCTTTCGCTCTTCTGTATATCCCTTAGTTCCAACTTTCAGTATGCTACTCTCTGATAAGCCCGACATTGTCATCGCGACACCTTCAAGAGCCTTAGCTATGCTAAAGTCAAAGGTGCAATTTCCCTCAACTCTAAGCATATCGAGTTCCCCTGATAAAAAAACCAGGCTCTAAACCTCGCTGCGCTCGATTCTCTTGTCATCGATGAAGCGGATCTTATCCTTTCATATGGTCACGACGAAGACATCCGCCAAATTTTCAACGACTCACTCTTTCCCAAGGTTTATCAATCGTTTTTAATGAGCGCTACCATGACGGAAGACGTCGAGTTACTTAAGGGTATGACTTTGCGTAATCCGGTAGGCACGGTTACCATCCCTTTGATGCAATTTGACCGTCTACCAAGGCTATCTTGAAACTTGAGGAGGATGAAGATGAAGCCGCTTATCTGAGCCAATACGCCGTAAGGTTTGGTCAATCAATCAACTACGTCTATTCTCACTTACTCACCAGATTGACACCTACCCAGGTGCACAGAAGTCGATAAATTCCTCTTGACCTACGTCATATTGAGACTCAAGCTCATTAAGGGCAAGTGTATCCTCTTCGTCAACGACGTCGATCGCAGCTATCGCTTGAAACTCTTCCTGGAACAGTTCTCCATTAAGAGCTGCGTATTGAACTCGGAGCTTCCTCTTAACTCTAGGTCAAGAGTCTTCTTTTCTTTACGTTATGGGTTTGTTAAATACTATATCAGGTACCATACTGTACAGGAATTCAACAAGGGCGTATATGACTATATCATTGCCACAGATGAAAGCGGTGCTTTAGAACACGATACAAATAATGAAGTCGAAGAGCTAGAAGATGAAGAAGCTGCTGATATATGTAGGTTGTATCCTGTCGTACATCTATCATCACGAGTTAACCACATTCTATAGTCACACCTACACAGCGTGATACCATCCCAGCAGAAGATGAACCAGAAGCAAAGGCGTCAACATCTTCTCGGAAGCGAAAACGCTCGGATTCTACGCTAGTTCAAGAATCTCAAAAGTCACGTAAACGCAAACACCGTAAATCTGGAGACAGAGAGTATGGCGTCACTCGAGGCGTTGACTTTGTTGACGTCGCCTGCGTACTAAACTTTGACCTACCAACAACATCGCGGTCGTATACACATCGCGTTGGACGGACAGCACGCGCAGGTCGTACCGGCATGGCTCTATCTTTCGTTGTTCCCAAAGACAAATGGGGAAAGAATAAGGTTGTGGGCTGTCTGCCCAGTGCCAAGGAGGATGAGACGGTGTTTTCAAAGATCGAGAAAGAGCAAGCTGTGCGGGGAAGTAAGATAAAAGAGTATAACTTTGACATGAAACAGGTGGAAGCATTTCGGTACCGGATGGAGGATGCACTACGGAGTGTGACGCGGAGCGCGATTAAAGAAGCAAGGATAAAAGAGCTGAAGACAGAGATTTTAAACTCTGATAAGCTCAAGGTACCCTCTCTCCCCCCTCTGCGCGAACACATTGTTAAATGTAATGTACTTCCAGGCGCATTTTGAGGACAATCCGCTCGACCTGGAGTATTTGCGCCACGACAAGCCGCTGCATCCAACTAGGGTTCAGGCGCATATGAAGCACGTTCCAAAATATTTATTGCCACGAAACGCTCCTGTACCTGGCAACGAAGCTGACGTAGAGTCCACAAAATCCGGGTTTGTACCATTCAGGAAAAGCGGCTCAAAAGGTCGAGGGAGGGGAAGGGGAAGGGGTGGAATGTCCAGCGGACGTGGCAGGAAGAAGTCCGACCCCTTGAAAAAATTCGGTCGATAGACTGGTCAAATTCAGGCTGCTATCGTCCCGATAATGACTCATTGTACTCTCATTCGACAAATGGCCAGCGCCAATTATGTTTGAGGAATATCAAGATTTTCAACTCTCAGCTTGTACTCGTAGCCACAAAAAGTAATCACGGATTATGTAATCCTTGTCATGTTCTTGTCGCGTCGTGTCTTGTTGATTCTCTCATTTCTCACCAATTACATCATCTT
>JABCKL010016915.1:0-15671 GCA_018851305.1 Calocybe cyanea | reverse complement strand
TAAAGTTAAATTAATCTATAGGTCCTTGAATCATTCTCTATTGACTGCTCAGCCAGCTGGAAATGAGTTGTCCGAGAGAATTGTGAGATAAAAAAAATGTGCATTACCTGGTGAATGATAGTACCTCAGTTCTGTACGTAAATTACAGATTCGAAAGTAATCATGTGCTGGAATTCATGGATAAAACGCAGGAGCTAGTGTACACCGAACAGGTCACGTTGAGCTATCATAGGCTGTGCTTAACAGGGGTAACATGTCAGTTACTGACTATGACGAAGAGTCCGAATACCGAAAGCCTCTCTGTTCGTGGAAAAAAGGAGGACCATGACCAAAGGCCGACGCTCCGCAGAATAGCGGAAAGTACCTTGAAAGCCATAGTCGACGGTTTTGTTCACGATGGCAATTTTTACGACCTTCAAGCCAAACACGATAGCTCGTGTAAAGGAACAACATACTATGCCCCCGATTCATCGCTTTCTTCGTGGCCGATCCTTCCAACACCCCCATCGGTTGCGACGCCTACTAGATTCTTCCTATTAGAATCATCTACCAACAAAGTTGCACGTTTTCTTGCGACGACAGTAGTCGATAACGAGAAGGTCGGGATCCTCAATTTTGCGTCAGCCAAAAAACCAGGAGGTGGTTTTTTGAATGGCGCCCAGGCACAAGAAGAATCAATTGCGCGGTCATCAACGCTATATCCTACGCTCCTTACGGATGATGCGCAAAAGTTCTACAAACTCCACAAACGCGACGCTCGCGCAGGCTACTACACGCATGCAATGATTTACTCGCCTAGTGTCCTCATATTTCGGGATGACGATGGCGGATGGGAAGAACCATTCGAAGTCGACGTCGTCACAAGCCCAGCCGTTAATGCTGGGGTAGTTCGAAGATCGGTAATGGGGCAACTGGCAATGGAGGGAACGGAAGAGAGAATCCAAAAGATGATGAAAGAGCGAATGGCCAGAATACTGTTTTTGTTTGAGGAGCGAGGTGTAAAGCACGTCGTACTTGGGAGCTTTGGAACAGGCGTTTTCCAAAATAAAGTTGATATGGTCGCGCGGATCTGGAAAGAATTACTTGTAGTGCCCGGGGCAAGGTTCGAGGGCCGTTTCAGTCGGGTGGCGTTCGGGATTCTAGGACAGCAGACATTTAAGAAGTTCAAGGATGTTTTCGAAGCGGTATGATGTATGATTGGGGTTAGGGTTAGGATGGTGATGGTATTTTCTAGAATCATCCGCTGTTTCTACAATAAAAAGCTAATGTATCTGCGTTTCAATTTTATCTCACACTAAGATATGTCCAGCGTACGTACAGTTGTCCACGACCTAACTTCATGACCATTCAAATCAAAGTTCTAGGCCAACGCACTCAAGGATCTCGGCAACAAAGCTTTCTCAGCAAAGGACTACGATAAGGCGATAGATCTTTTCTCACAGGCCATTGCACTTGATTCCGAAAATCATGTCCTCTTTTCAAATAGATCTGCAGCAAAAGCTGGAAAAAAAGACTGGGATGGTGCTCTAGATGACGCAGAAAAGGTTTGTCTCCCTCAATTTCTAACTACACATAATTTATTTAGCAGGGAGAACTCAGTGTATCAAGTTAAACCCAAGTTGGGGTAAAGGCTGGGCACGCAAAGGGGCTGCATTACACGGCACGAGAAAATATGATGAAGCAATCGCAGCCTATGAAAGCGGTTTGTCTGTGGAGGATAGCCCAGCAATCAGGAAAGGTTTACAAGAAGTCAAAGAAGCCAAAGGTAGGGATTTTCTGCCCTAGCGTGGCTACCATATCATCCGATCTACTCTATTTAGCCTCCGAAGACTCCGGGCCTTTTGGGAAAATCTTTGCTGACCCTGCCCTGCTGTCAAGGCTTGCTGCCAATCCCAGAACACAAAAACACCTGGCGGATCCTTCATTTTTACAGAAGGCTCGTAACGGCTGTGGTTCTAGCATGCAAGCATTAATTTCTTTCAACAGATTCAAATGTACCAACAAAATCCAAAACTCGCTACAAAGTTAGTCATTAGGAATCGATGTACTTTCAGTTAGTCACTTAAACCTTCTCTAGCGCCTTTGAAGATCCAAGAATGATCGATGTGCTTGGTGTGGCCATGAATATTGATCTCCAAGGTTTCTCCCGTGCGGAAGGGTCAGATGAGCTACCACCCAGAACGAACATGTCACCGTCTCCATCCCAGCCTATTCCCGCTCCTTCGTCAACACACGTAGAACCGACTTCAGGGCGTTCTGCAGAGACTGAGGACGTAGAAATGACCGAGGAGGGTGCTGATGAGGCTCGAGCTAAGCAGGAAGCTCTAGCAGCTAAGGAGGAGGGAAGCATGGCTTACAAAGCAAAGGACCTCACTCGGGCTGCGGCACAATTCCAGAAGGCTTGGGAGCTCTGGCCCAAAGATGTGACGTTCCTGACGAACCTTGGTGGTAAGCACGCATCCTTCAGCCCTTGTGATGTTTGCTCACTAGAAATAAGCTGTGTATTTTGAACAAGGCCATTACGATAAGGCCATCGAGACATGCGAAAAGGCTGTCGAAGAAGGTCGATCGGTAATTTTCTTCTTTTTGACCTCTGAAGACTACAAACTTTCTATTAGGTCCGTGCAGATTACAAATTAATTGCCAAAGCCTATGGCCGTATTGGCTCGGCATACGCTAAGAAAGGCGACCTTACCAATGCGATCAGGCACTACAACAAGTCGCTCACGGAACATCGTACCCCGGACATACTTAACAAGTTACGCGACGTGGAGCGAGCAAAAGCTGATGCAGACCGTCAAGCTTATATTAACCCTGAAAAGAGTGCCATTGCACGTGAGGAGGGTAATACGCAATTTAAAACGGGTGATTTCGCGGCCGCAGTGAAATCCTATACGGAGAGCATCAAGCGAGACCCGTCAGATGCACGCAGCTATAACAATCGTGCAGCGGCTTACATGAAGCTTGCAGCATTACCCGAAGCACTCAAGGATGTAAATGAAGCACTTAAAACCGACCCCAAGTTTGGTAAGCCATTTTTTTTGGGCCTATGCTAATCTTCTCATGCGACAAACATGCAGTGAAAGCCTACATTCGCAAATCAAACATCCTGCTGGGTATGCGCGAACATACTAAGGCCGCTGAAGCTGTCCAAGAAGCACGGGATGCTGATGGGGAGCATCTACACACAGCTGAAATCATGCAGCAAGAGGTCAAAGTTCAGCAGGCCATGCTGGTTCAACGTGGGCAAGAGACACAGGAAGAGACATTAGCACGTGCTATGCGCGATCCAGAGGTGGCTGTAAGTTAGCTTCTTGCATTGCCTATACGAACAACTTAAAACGAACTGCTCGCCTCCCTAGGAAATTATGAGTGATCCTGTCATGCAGCAGATTCTGCAGCAGGCCCAATCTGATCCAGGAGCACTCCAAGATCACTTGAGGAACCCAGTGGTTAAGGCCAAGATTCAGAAGTTGATCAATGCGGGGATTATCAGAACAAGATGAACGACTCTCATTCATTCCCTCTCCCTGTCTTCCCTTTCTCGTTGATTCAGTGGCACTAATCTTAAAGTAGAATTGAGTAGATGAATGCACAATATGCGCGACGTTTTTCTCGTCTAGCTATTGTTTACTTCACCCAGTGGTGATCCTTAACGTGCTTGAGAAGCGGCTTACAAGTAAATCAACCCACATAGAGGCAGTCAAAGATCGTGACAAACCACCCTTCTTTGCTTCCTCCTACCATCTCCATTCAACATTCCCAACCGACCGACCTCGCACCCCCTTGTACAGTTTATATGTCTCTCCCGTCACTTTCACTTGTTCTGTTTTTATTGCAGAGAAGGTGTGAGACTGAATTTCGAACCGAACTTGCAGTGCGCGGGATGGGCGTGGCCCAGAAGCTCTGAATAATTGACATCAGTCAGGAGTGTTAACTACGAACCAAAGAATGCATTGAAGAGGATTTCATGGTACTTACAGGTTGGAGGAAAATGATCCACGCAAGTTCCAAGGTTTCGAAGGCGAGACGACAGGGATTTCCCAGCGAATGACCTATGCCCGAAGGATGGTGAACGTCTGAAATTATGATTCGACATGTGACAAACCTTTTTGCTTGAGTCGAATGACCAGGATGATTTGATGCCTTCCATGGTTCGACCATACCGGTCCGCTGTGCCTGCACGAGACGTAACACACTTGATTCCCCCTGCGCCTTCCCCTAGAGGCATTTCAACAACCATTTTTTCGATATCTCGTGTGGATAGTCGCGATGCGAGTTGTACATCAAACGACCCTGGTCGATTCATCGATTCAAAATGAGACACCGAGATCAATCAATGCTAGAGCGCGAACCTCCAGTACTCTCTATCTCGATGGCTATTTTAAGAGTAAAGGGAATAGGGACATCGTTTCTGACCATGCTCGGCGCTAGGAACGGATGGGTCGCAGAGCTCACGGGAGGAGACGTAGTAGATGTGAGATCCGGCGTATAACGATATTCTGCTAGGGTAAATCGGCCATCTGGGGGAACAAAAGAAAGAACTTTCGACTCCCTCCAGCGTTTCAATCTATCAGTCAAAAACAGCCATCAGTTCATGACAAAAGGATCTAGCACTGTAGTTACCGAACACACGGATGGAAAGCGCAGTCTGTTAAGATGCTGGGATTCGTTAAAGTCAACTGACAGTCAGGGGTGCCTAACTGGAAGTTAGTCACAAGGTGCACGAGCGGCTCTTTCGCATGTACCGGATAACCTCGAGTTTGCCTCTATCTTCCCCCACACCGCGCTGTTAAGCGTGGTGCCAAGTCTGATTAATGTCAGAAGCATGATCAAATTCAAATGTAAAAATTTACTTGTTAACGACAGCTTTAAGCTCTTCAACTATATCAAAATAAATCTCGTTGCTGGTATACCGTATACCAGCCTTTCTCCATGGAATGGAGGAAGAGAATGGGCCGCCTCCAAAAGCTGAGCCCGAATTAATGGTTGATGTGACGTTTGCACCAGCTACGCTCAACAGTTTGCTAAGTAGCGATGGTGGTAGAACGATATCGCGCAGGGCATTCGAAGAGGTCGTAAGAGGGTGGCCCCCGGAGTCCAGCGTTTCTTCCAGGAGCTCGGAGCTAGCTTAGCAGAGGTTGATCATGATAAATGTTCTCACAGTACCTGGTAAACGACGTCGAAGTTCTCCTTCAATATGATAGCCGACACATTCCCAAAGTATTCGTTGAGAATGTCGGTAAATGTCTGGATAAAGGCAAACACGAAAAGTGGATCCACTAGCGCGACAGTGAGGATTACAGGCTGAGCGGTGGGTGAACAATCTCAAGACAGACCGTCACCACTGACTGGACACAAAATCCTTATATCACCGCATTGAACATGGCAGCAAGCAGTCGCAGGTGCTGTACTGTACTGAGGCACGTAAATGATAGGCTCGACCGAGGCAGGAGACTTGGAGAGAATATTATTTAATGCGTCTATATGCAATAGAGGGTAAGATGAGGGTTTCGAACGAAAACCAGACTGAATAATCGGATGGCTACATTCCAAAGTGTTAGTATAACAAATAGCCTGTAGTAAGACAACGCGTTCTAACGGACCCAGCGTTGTCTACAATGATCAAACCGTCGATAGCCATGTAAAATGAAGGAGATGGATATTTGTACTTGTATTTTATGTTATATACTTACCCAAGACCAATCTAAAAAGCCCGACTGCTTAAATAGCTCCCGAACAGCATCCTCAGCGTCCTTTCTGTCTTGATTTTCCTCTTCTTGCATCAACCTCCATACTCTGACACACTCATGCACTTCTAGGGGTGTGCTGAAGCCAGCCACCAAAGGAACACCCTTATGTCCCGCATTTCGGATTGAGAAGCCGAGGGCGAGGTCAGGTAATCCAGGGGGCCATATATCTAACGCCCTTTTCACCACGGCGCGAAGCTCAATTGGCGCAGGATGCCACGAAGGGGGTGATGGCGTCAGAAGACCCATGCTGAACGGTGATGCTACGACGAGCTGTCTAACCTTTGCTCGCCGCCGCAACTGAGACACGTACTGCAAGAACGTGCTGTTTTGCAAAGAAAGGTGAGAATAAGACAGAATTGCATCCACCGGTTCATAAGGTGGGTTGTGTAAAATCAGCAGAGCAAGTCGAAGAAGCGTAGGAAGAGGATAGCCTGTTCCCGGCCGCGTTAGGAGACCGGCTCGCTCAAAGTACGTCAACATACCTGTTATACCAATGTATTTGACGAGGCCCTCTCCTTGAAGCTTTCGCAGCTCTGCGAAGGCTTCAAGAACCTTCCGATCTCCTTCACCCAAAACTTTCCCCCGATCTGCTTCAGCCAGATCACAGGCTACGCCCCCGATTGTCAGGGCATGAAGAGCATTTCCAGCTATTCGCGGTGAGACTGGGGTGCAGACGTACTCGACGTCGTGTAGATACACAATATCGAGGTAATCAGTTTGAAGACGCTCGAGGCTATGTTTTACACTATTATTTATCTTGGAAGGAGTGTAATCAAAGTCGGAACGACCGAATCGGCCACACTTGGTCATCTGGAAATGATAGACTAAGCACTGGTTGAAGTCTTCAAGGTATTAGCCGTACCAATTTATACGAAGAGCGAGGAAACTCATGCTTCAACGCTTGGAGCGCGTTACCCAATACAACTTCGGAAGGACCATAGTAAACCGACGTGTCAAAAGCTGTTATACCATAGCTAAGTGGGTAGGAAGTTTAACATTGGCATATCAAATCACTTAGTTGCTCATACCGGAGTGCGAGTCGAACTGTTTGGATTGGTGTATTGCTTTGAAGGTGATCATCTCCGTTGTAGTAGTTAGAAAACGTGGCTGCTCCAAAGACTATTGGTGGGAGGTTTAGAGGACCTTCAAGAGGTAGCTGTAAACGCCAAAGCTTTATTCATCAATCTGAACGAAGTAAGAAAGCAACGGACGAAAGCCACGCCCGGAACGGGTGTATCGTCATTACTGAGGGCCATTTAATGAGGGACGCTCACAAGTTATCTGGAAGTCAGGCACCAGTGAGACAGATTCAAAGAAAAGGTCTCATGGTTATAGATAGAGCCTGGAGGCCCGAGTCGGACCGTCCACGAACGTGACTAGCACGGCCTTTATTCGAATAACAGTTATGATACTTCATACTTATGGAACAAAATGAACGATTCTATGCGGCAATCTAGTTCTTAAAGCTTATCCCTGGTCCAACTGCACGAAGTATAAGCGATTGGCGTTAGTATTGACTTCAACAATATTTGGACCGTCACACCTTTTATCAAACTTCTGGTTGACACTCATCAGTTTTGCATTTTCGTGAGGCTGAATGCTGTTCCATGGCGTAGGGTTGGATTTGGTCCATATAACTGATTGCGGGGAAACACGAAGTCAGTGCCCGTTATGAACGATGTTGTTTCATGCAGGCCACTTACTAGTGGGGCCTGTGGCTAGACGATATGTGTACCAGCTTGCACCAACAATAACAGTACCAATAATTGCATAGCTAGTAACAGATGAGCTCCGGAGTCTATGAAGAGGTGTTACTTCTGGGGTCTACTCACATCGGGATAGCCTGAAGAGTTGACATCAGCTGTTAGCAACGGTTCTTAATACTAGACATACTTCAACGGCAAACCAATTTTTCATGAGCTGTGAGCGTAGGGGACGCGGGCTGGACGGCATGACTTGCAAGGTGAGTGTTTGCGTGCAGTACGCTCTGAACCGTACAATTGTTGGGTGCACTCACAGAAATATTCCCACAAACGGGTATTTCCGGAGCAGGCCGCTCGACAAATATCTTGTCGTTCATGTATAGGCATACATACTACAGCACACAGGGGAAGGCATCAAGCACCCACTACAGAATAAGGTCTGAAAATAGTACACAAAGTTTCCGAGCGTAAAACAAAGTTGCAAGAGGTGACAAAATCGATATAATGGAAAGTTGAAGTCGAACGGGGGCATGAAAAGCATGGGAGGCGTAGGGCAACATAAATGAATTCAGTAACAAATAACGAGGAGAAATGGTAACATCCGGGAAACAAAAAAGTTGCAACCACCTGAGAAAGTGAGTTTGGTTTGCGTGTGGTATTGTCTCCCAGTCAACAACCAATCTCTAGAGAGCAACTGGGTCATCGTCACACCTCTGGCAACGAACCAAAACAGAAGTTTTCGATCTCATTTCGTTTTCACGCTCCAAACGAACCCGCAATTTCCCCAGTTGTTTTTCTTTCGACACGAAAACTCTCCCCGAAGGAGCTGGTGCAAAAATGCTGCCCGATTTATCAGTGCTCTCAACGCGAGGTGATGAAGCACGTGTATTGTCACTTCGAGACCACGAGATAGGAATGAAGTTGGTAAGTGTCCGAAATGACATCCGGGTCGGCAATGGCAACGACCCACTGGGGGAAAGCGCCGATGATGTCGATGGTGCGTCATCCTGAACTGTAGAAGCCTGGCGCAAAAGGAAAGGTGTACTATTATGTTGGATAAAAGAAGGGTATTTTTGTGTATGAGTCAGATGGGGGTCTAGAGACAACGTAGATCTGTTATTGACGTTTTGAGAATTGTAAAGGGAATCCGATAGATCGACGCTTTTCATGTTCGAGGGCGTGTTGTGGGCCTGCGTTACGCGCATGTTAGTGAATCGGGGGGGAGGATGTGCATTTACGATGGAATCCGCTAAAGCAGACCGGAATTAGCGATACGTACGCATGACAGGAATTCGAGGGGCAAAGGTCGAACCATGTGTAGCACGTCCTGAATGAACATTTTTATGATCCATATTACTATTCGAAGGTGTTGGGCATTTGGGCAGGGGCTGTTTCAGGAATGTGTGGCTCAATGCAGTCGCTCTAGTGTTGGCGGAACGAGAAACCCCTCGGATTGGTGAAGGTGAAGAGATGAGCTGAGGGATAAACGAAGGCATGCTTCCCCCATACTTATTTGGGGGAGTGATAAAGGCACTGTCGCTATTGTCAGAAGGCGGAGTCACATGAGAATGCCTAGGTTTGGGTGGGGTCGAAGATGCGGTAGTCACGAATAGTGCTGAATGTGCGGCGGTCGTGGCACGGGGAATAGAGGAAGGTGCTTGAGGAGATGAGAGACGCCGGATGGACGGCGGGGTAACCAACATGGATGGTTGGCGAGTAATCACGGCCTCAACCACGGTCTTCTCAAGCTCCTTTGTATGCTCGGCAACTTCGGGCTCGCCCAAATGACGAGAAGCGCTAGCAGACGTGGCACCGAATGTAACCTTTGAGTCACTTCTGGGAGGCTCAGATGCAGGAGGTCTGTTAAGGTCAAACAATATGGTTCCAATCGTGGGTGCGGAAGGGTCTGCAGACGTTTCGTTCCGTGAGTAAGGATCCCCACTCTCTTCGGTCTCCTCGACCTCAGGTGGAGTAAATGTGATTCGGATACCGCTGGCTCCAGCAGGCATATGTTTATCATCAGGCTGCATCTCTTCTTCCTCCTCCTCCTCCTCCTCCTCCTCCTCCTCCTCCTCCTCGAGAACAGGATCAAGACTCGTCGAAGATTCAACCTCTGTACCCGCGCCAAGAGGGAAAAAGAAGAGTGAGTTTTCGTCCTCGACATCATATCCGAATCCACTTGCAAAGAGTGTTTTGTTCTTCTCGTACGAATAGGCGGAGGGAGAGGCTGGAGCAGCGTCGCTATTATCTCCATCATCCTGTAAGCACTCAAAGAAGCGATCAACATCGGAGCATTCTGTGATTTGCCTGGAGGTGTGGGCACCCATGGGGAAAGTCCATGTTTTGGAGAGTGAAGCCTTGGAGATATGGGCTGGACGTGGTACGATAGTTGTTGGGGGCGACGCTGAACGAGGTGTTCCACCATTGGGTGAGGCATTGCCAGATAACTTCATAAGATGGCCTGTAGGTCTTGGTACATCCTCTGTAGAGTCAAAAGATGACGATGATTGTAAGCTGGCATCCTCCTCCTCCTCCTCTTCGTACCCTGCAAGCCCGTTATCTTCGTCCGAAAACAATTCTTCACCCTCATTGACAACTTCAAGAGGAAAGACAAACTTGGGATTTGGGACATCAGGCGAGTCTTCCACGTCAGTAGTAGAGCTTTCCGAATCAATGGAAGTAAACCAGTGGTTGTGCTTCTCAACAAGTCCCGCAGAGCGCGAGCGTGATCCATAAGTTTGAACAATGGAGGGGTCGGACATCTTCAATGGTTCAACTAGGGGACGTTTAACACCACTTTCATCAGCCAGTGCTTGCCGAACAAGTTCTAATTCGGCTTCAAGAGATGCGATGCGCTGCTTCATAATGGTGTTCTCCGCCTCATAGTTTTTCTTCTCCCCTTCTAGAGTTGAAACGGTTCCCCCTATGCTCAAAAGTCTCTCTTCAAGTGTCCTCTTCTCGACCTCCAATAAACCTGCCATTGACCTAGCAACCCACGCATCCCTCCTTTCGGTTTCAACTCTCCCAGCCATTACGCTCATTTGCTTCTCCATATCGCCGACACGAATTCTCCAACCGTCCACATCTCTCCTCAACTCATCTCTTTCCGCTTTCAAGTCCGCCACCAGCCGAAGCATTTCATCACTAGGTTCGCTTGAGGAGGAAGCATCAGAAACGATACTAACGGGCCTTGAACTACTAGCACTAGAAAATGCCATAGAAGATCTCCTATGCGTTGAGAGCGCATGCTCGAGATCGGTGATACGCGCAAGAAGAGTATTATGGGACTTGTACAGAAAATGCTGCTCGCTCGCACCGAGAGGGTGTGGCTCATCGCCACTAGCGGTGCTACTCATGCTACCTTTACGGGACCGCAAAGCATCCGCAATGGCCGTTGAGTAACGACGGTCAAACGAAGTTGGCGTCATTTCAGGTGTAGGGAGTCCTGAAGAATTTGTGACAGCGCCGCCATTAGTAGACGATTTGTAAGAGATACTGCTACGACGGTTTCCTTTGCTATCATTAGAAACATTTGAACCCGCTGGAACACTTTCGGACATCAAGCTGAGGTTTAGTGAAAGCCGGCGAGGAATGGGTGAGGGAGAGCTTGACGGTCGAATAGCTGGGATGTTGATAGCGTCATCGCTAGCCGAAGATGGGACCAAAGCGAGAGCCTTGAGGCCCGGACGAAGGCCAGGTGTAAGAGACGGAGTGGGAAGTCCCGTGCCTGGACTGGTGAAACTGTGAGGAGTGAGCGATAATGGTCGAAGATTGAGATTAGCTGGTCGAGGCCGAACAGGGGTAGCCTTTGTAGCGGAAAGCCCAGTATTAGCTGAAGGAACGGGAAACTCTGCAGGCTCTGGGCCTGAGTCTATCTCTTGAGGCTTTGAGCCATCTTCCTCTTCCTCTTCCTCCTCTTCAATCAAAGTATGAAGCTGGTCTTTGGATGAAGAGGAAGAGCCAAGAAGTTTGAAGGAATCCCGTTTGCTTCCTAATATAGAGTTGATACTCGAACCATAGTTTGGGACTGTGACTGGTGATTGGGAGGGTTTCGTCGCTAAAATTCCGAGTAAAAGTGACGTGAAGATGTTGTAGTAGTAATATAAGGCATGAAGACTGACTAAGATCAAACATCATTTTCTCCATGATGGGTGCGGACATGTCAGGAATTTCGACCTTGGAAAAAGCCATGTCCGGTTTGCCTTCTAACGCCCAAAGAGCTCGACGGCGTACAGAGTCTCTTTCACCAAGATTGATATTATCCTCAGATATAGAGGGGGGCAGATCGGGAATGGAGACGCCCATCAATTCCGCAGACTCGATGCGAGTGGAAACAGATGAGCGACGCCTGTGATGTGAATTGCGGGTAAGTGGAGCTGAGTTCACGAAGGCAGACATTTCGGCGACATTCGTGGGCTTTTGCAAAGATGTGGACGCGTTACGAGAGTGTGAGCGGGCGTGTGAGTGTCTATCAGCAACGACAGAAGGTAGACCCTTGCCGAGCTTGAATGATTCGAACTGTATACAATATTACAAGAGAATCTAGAGTCTTGCATAAAGCACATACTTTACGCTTGGCGGCCATCTCTTCACTAATTTTGCCGGCGACAGCTCCTTTTTCCATAATATGATTCTGAGGAATAACTGATCAGATTAAAAGAGAGCGAGTCCTTGAGGGAGTTTGAAGAGTAAAAGAAGGGAAGTGCCAGAGGTAGGCAAGTAAGGGTCGAATGCTGCAGAGTGGCAGCTTCGGAACTGGTCACTGAACGATGAGGAGAAGCTGATGCCTGATGATGGCAGAAACAAAGAAAACCAACGAGCACGTGCTTTGCAACCACAATCACAACAGTTAGTTGCCGCGCCCGGCGCGCCATGGTATCACTACCATTTGATCTCCGTGAACCCACCTGTCTCCCCGTCACAGTCTATAATTATGGTCCGAGTATAACTGAGGCCACACGATCCACCCAATTCGATACAAAATCATGCCAGTTCCCCAAGCTGCATCTACCATCTTCTTCTGTTGTGACCTCCAAACAGGCTTCCGTGTGTTGCGTCAGTTCGCTCGTAATTATGCCCTAAATAACCCTCCTGTTCAGGTCCTGCAATCTATGGCTATGATCAAGTGGTAAGCACTGCCAACAAAATGGTGAAGCTAGCCAAGGTATTGAATGCTGTTCTTTTTGAGTGTCGCGTCTTCATTCATAGTCTACCCGAATGCAGATTCTCGGTATCGAAGTCGTTTCCACAACGCAGTATGCAAAAGGTATCCTGCTCCCAGATTATTATAAGTCGTCTCCACTGACTCATCTTAGTCTTTGGCGCGATAGACCCTGGTGTCGACCTTGGGTCACTGGGACCCCTTATGATACCAACCATAGACAAGAGTCTCTTCTCCATGGTTACAGATGAGGTCAAAGCTATTCTAGAGGCTCGTCCCCACATCAAGGATGTTGTCATCTTTGGGATCGAAGTAAGTATGACCTCGCCCACCCCCCCCCCGACTTCCTACTTATTATCTTGACATTAAAAATCCGTACAGGGGCAGATCTGCGTACTTCAAACGGCCTTGTCGCTCTTAGCCCTTCCCAAGGAGTACACACCCTACATTGTTGCCGATGGTGTCTCTTCCTCGGCTACCTTTGAGCTACCCATCCTATTCGACCGCCTGCGTCAGGAAGGTGCTATCGTAGCTACCAGCGAAAGCCTCGGCTTTCAGCTTGTTGTCACATCTTCCAACCCCAAATTCAAGGCCTTTAGTCAGTTTGTCAAAGAGACAAAGGCAGCTACCACGAAAGCGGGAGAGGTCTTATTGCAAGGAAAGGCTCCTTAAATAATATTTGGCCTTTAGTGTGTTACCTGGTGTATCTCAGATCAAGAGAGCGGACGATGAGATAGAGCAGCGATGGTTCCAGGAGTTCTCATAATTAAATTATGAATTTAATATACTGCTTGATGCAACCACCTCACGTGGTTGCGAACATCTGAACGGCTCACTGATTTTCCTCACACCACCATGTCCATCTTGACGCCTGCGAATACCATTTTCTTCTTGTGTGACCTCCAGTCTGTGTTCCGTGAGGTTCGATCCCCTGATTCTATCTGCCCTCCTTTCTAACAATCCGACTTGTATTCTATTGCCACTCACAAGGATCAACCATATCAAGCTTCGATCATCTTGTCTTCAGCACAAACAAGCTTCTCAGACTTGCAAATGTACAGTACAGTGCTTGACCCATCACACAAACTCTCTTGTCAATATGTCACGTTGCCTGTAGATTATTGGATGTGAAGTTGTCAGCTGTACGCAGGCGGCCCGGGGTAATTTGCCATTCCTAATCTTCCAGTCGACGACCAAAAGCCTAATCATGATGGTCTAACAGCACTGGGTCCGCTCGATCCAGCGATCAACCTTAAAACCCTCGGTTCTCTTCACGTTGGCACCTTTGATAAAACCAAGTTCTCAATGATTACTCCAGACATTGAAAATATCTTGAGAGCGCGCCCAGCTATAAAGAACGTTGTGCTTTTCGGCATCGAAGTACGCAAGCTCAGCGCTCTGTTCACACTAGAAACTCACGTCCTTTTACCTCGAAAGGCGCATATCTGCGTCCTCCAAACAGCTTTGTCTCTACTCCATCCTACATTTTGTCCAGAGGCATACACTCCATATGTGATTGCAGATTGTGTAGCTTCACACAATGCATGGGAAGTGCCAATTGTAATGCAGCGGCTGCAGAAGGAGGGTGCGATGATCGCGACGACAGAAAGCATTGGATTCCAGTTGATCAGCAGCTCAAAGCACCCTGGATTTAAGGCCTTCAGCCAGATGATCAAGGAAACAAAAGATGGGACAACAAAAGCGGGCCAGGCACTTATCGGCGGACCCGAGAGACTGCAACAGACAGCTTCGTCCGTTGGAAATGCTGCTTTGTAGTTCTTGGAGGTATTCCGTGCAGAAGCTTAGCATTACATGACAGCGTCAGACCAGACCACCACCACTCATACCATCGCGCGCGAGGTGTTTGAAAACTTTTGAAAATACATCTCGCAAATGTGCTTACCAGTAGCTACACACCCTTGACTTGTTACAGGAGGTGCTGGTGCCTCTTGGCTAAATTTATACCAAATTTGAAGTGTGAATAAAAATGGTGAAAAGCGTTGAAATCTTCGTGCAGTACTGGGTAGGGCGTGTTTGAAAACTTTTGATCACAGTTCAGTCATTCCATCTCGCTCGGCACACGCCCTTGTTGAAGCGGTCGCGTGCTGTTTGCATGGTATAGCAACAAAAGTAGGACAGGCCCTTTTTTGATAAGCGAGCCCTGTTAGCCGGCTAGCCGACGGCCTGTATTAATCTATCTACCCCCGAGCTGAACGAACAAACCATCGGCGTTACATTAAATTGTCACGCAATTGTTGTTAGACTGAGAGTAGTTACAAGACTGTAAATTTATTCGCATGTAGTATACATGCTGGTGGAGGAATATCAACTTGAAGAAACTAAAGCGAGTGTCCGAAAGGAGAGTAAACTGAGTGTTCTAAGTAGAGTTTGTAGCATAATTGCTGATGAAGAGAGCCCTAAAGTCCCTCAGGCATGTGCTTTGGCCATTGCCCGCCGTTGCCATCAACACCATAAACAGTCAGCGGCATGCTTCTTTAGGAAGTTCCCGTCACCCACGGTCATCTGCGGCTGTTTCCGGCCACACCCATGCTCATCGTCGCGCACAGTGAGCTCAACTATCTCCCTCATATCAAGCTATTTTACTACTGCTCTTTTACAGTTAGAACATAGATTATTTATAGTATATAGTATATATTATTTGTCTATAGAAAGGCTGCAAAATAGTGTGAAACAGCTACATAGTCAAATTGGGGGAGGTGTCACCTACCATGCCTGATGCTGCTTCTATATTGTGTTATTGGAGCATTTGATGTAGTGAATAATATATATAAAGAGTAGGGAATGGGTTTTGGGGCATAGATATATTGCTAGGGGTGCACAGATGGTACCCAAGGGTGATAGGAGCCACAGATAAATTTATACAGTAAGACACAGATACTTTATAGCTATATAAATGTTAAGAGCAAGTTTAAATACATTAATCGAGTGTATTCGCATAGGTGCGCCCATCCCGCGGCACCGTGCTGAAGAGAAAAGTGGAAAAAGCGGACTATGGTGGAATTTAGAGATAGACTGACCCCGGGACGGCTATAG
>JABCKL010016914.1:2487-15706 GCA_018851305.1 Calocybe cyanea | reverse complement strand
TTAACTCTGGCGATGCTGTGCTTTGATCTTTCTCTTCAGGAAGCAAGGGCTTACAACACTTTCTAAACGTATACTATTTGTAACATCCGTTTCAAGTTTTTATACTTGTCTGCATATGGGGTGCAGCGTTTGCAGCACCTATCCATCTGAAGGTTCGAGCGTTTATAGATAATCCATGTGTGCCCGTGGCACAAAGAGTTCTTTAGACCATCCCGTATATCAAGTCTGCGGTCTGTAGGAACCTGGCTCTACGCAATATCGGCGAGTCAAACGACGCTTTTGTCCTGGCAATTGCCAGCTAACCTCTCCATTTCTATGACAAAGTTTTTCACGACGGATATGGTAACGATGTGGAGAGGCGGATTGCTATTTCCCGAATATCGAAGAGGGTACGCCGTAGCCCTGACTTAGTGTGTGGCATCCGTTGGTAAGTGGGTAACTTGGTGACACGGATCGTCAGGCTCATTGTTCCTCTAAATCTTTAGGAGTCAACCTTTCTCAACTACCGGCTGCACATATACATCCCAATCTCTTATCCTTGTGTACCACGATGGGCGATGTCGGTCTTCTGTTACCTTCAGCAACAATTCTGCTTGCGACAGGGCCCACTGCGCACGGTGTACGGTAGGAGACTTTGTCCCGCAGATTCGAGTTTTTGCTGAACCATTTTGCAGGTCATACAGAAGATTCCTTGTTGGAGAGTTGAATTTAGAAAATCGACGACGGAGCCGTGTTGATAAAATACTGACCCATTTTCTTGAGTCCGGGTTGGCTTATTGTGTATTGCAGGTGCGCTACTGGTTCTAGTCATTGGTCATCATCTGACGCTCACCCACTTCAGGTCATAAATATAATCTCGGTCTCCATCCTACGAACAACCACTTTGGGTTGGTAAACTTCGCTGTAACAAACGCTTTACGATACATTGATTGTGATCTCGGTTAGCAGAATAAATATCTTTCAAATACCATATACTCGACATTAATCTCGAATCTAAATCAGGCAATCTATCCCACTCTCATGACGTTCTTCATCAACCATAGCAGTCAATTCGCGGAGACCTATTCATGCGATGCACCTCAAGCCACGTACGCCAACTGACTGCAACCAATTTGTGCCTAATTTGCGGGCCTCCTTTCCGAAGATTGTGCCCTCATCTTAAGATACTGTATGACACCGCCCATTTCGTGACTGGTCTTGTGTATTGTCAAAATTCTGTAGAGCATGTATTAAGGAGCGCCTTTTGCGTCCTGGCGCCATACCAGTGGCCTCCGGATTGAATCCTCTCTGAGTTAGCGTTCTCGTATAATCAAGAAAAAATCCTATTGAGCGGCCTCTGCCCATCTTGAAGAAGTCGTCATGAAAATCTACATTAATCTAGCTACAGTGTTACACAACAACCTGATCAAGTTGGTTATTTTTGGTCTGTCATAACACCTCCTATCCTTCCGCTCTTCTTTTTCGGATGAAATTAGAGACTTCCAACCATGGCCCATCACATTCATTGAAGATAATAGTCCGTAAATTCGGGAAGACATCGAGAAGAAAGCTTCCTACTAGTGTCGAATCGTTGATGAGTGAGGAGCATACCTCTATGTCATTCAGATTGTACCCTCGGGCGGTGAGGCCAGGATTGCGAGGGACCTTATCAGCCTGGGCATCAAATACGAGGGAAAGAGACGATATTGAGGGACAATTCTTGGCAAAAGACAAGAGAGATGCGATAGTGATCCTTGTTCCATTCGTAGGTACACAATCGTACAAACGAAATGCCTCAAGCCGAGGCAGTGCTCGCGTGGATTGCGCTATGTCATCATCGTCTATGTCACAGCCGCCTATCTTCCTGATGCTGATATAGGTCAGATTTGGGAAGCTATTTGCAAGTAAAAGGAGCGAGCTACTGGAGAGCGGAAACGTCTCATCTCCAAAAGAGTCATCGTACTGTTCCCCAATATCGAGTTCTTTCAATGAATTGGAGAAATTTTTAAGGGATTGTATGAATTCCACCCAGTGCTCCTCTTCCGCGGGTCCTTATTCCTCGTCGTTATAGATAAACATGGTCCAAATTCGGAGGCTTGTGATTGCAGGAAAAGCATCGATGAGTCGGGTGGCATGTGAAACTTGGAGAAAGCCGATGTTCATTTCTTGTAGAACAGGGAAAATCGGTGGATCAGTAGGCGTTAAAGGAAAGAGCTCTTCAAATGTCAATTTAGATCCGGCTGGGACTAGGGAGTTGAAGTGCATATTTCGCAGCGAGCCCGAGCAGCGGGAAAGTGCTTGCAAGATCTCAGGAGTGCCGTTAGCCAATGTGAAGGAAGACAGATTCTTCCAGTTGGAAAGCGTTGCAGTAACCCCCTCTTGCTCTTCTATTCCATTGAGCCATCCCATACTAACGGTCGTCAGATTCGGGCAACTTGCAGAGAAGTCTACTAATAACGAAGGTCGAGATAGTTGGCGGACTTGCAGTGTGAAGGATGTTAGATAATCTGTGCCAAAAAGGGTGGTAAACTCTAGGATGTCTTCGTTATTGAAACGGATGCGCCGTAAATTTGGGAAGAGGAGGGCGCCTCCAAGAGCATGCTGCAGTTGTTTCAGCACACTTGAGGCTACGTATACGCTGTGAGGATTTGGGACCAAGTATCCGTAGTGCCGCACCAGACATGCGTATTTTTTCATGATTGCAATGTCAGAGGATGATATTGGGCGAGTATATTACTGAAATGATAGTATCGTACCAAAGGCCCAAATCAAGATGTCATGGCTTTTACATACCAGCTGTCTGTTCTGATCATTGTCTAGCCTCCATAGATCCTTTCCAGCGCATTGAATTATAGGAGCGATGTTGTGAATGGATTTCCAGAGAACAGCAAGCGCAGGCTCGCGAAATAGCTGGCAGGTTAAGGCTAGGGCATATAAATGTCGTTTCGGGAACGCGCTACCACAAAGTACTTCGTTACAGATGAGGCGAACGATGTCTGGAACACGTAGACAAGCGTGCATTTTCTTGTTAGCAGCGTCCGCTGTGGCATGTAGTTGGCAAGCAAAGTGACTTTGTCCACGTTTGGTGATGTTCATTTACTTGATACAATATACGTACATACCTGGATCACTGCCACTGTTGAAACGCGAATTACCAGATTGTACGGTATCATTCAGATAATTCTGAACAAGCCAACATATCTCAGGCTCTAGACAGATCAAGGAAAGGAACAAATTTGGATGTTTGCAGGAGGTTGCGGCTCGTTCTGAAGTCTCGAACGTTCGCTGGTTTTTGAACTCTTTTCTTCCTTCTTGAAGTTGACACAGGGCATCATCTACTACGTGTCTACCACTACAGGCATCTCGTTAAAGGATCCGTAAGCAACTGATCATAACAGCCTTTGAAAAGGGTTTCACTCACCACAAGTCACCAAACGGTTAGCACTCGTAAGGCTAAGGTGAATTACTTGTGGTAGAGCGGTTCCGGAATAGCGTGGAAATGAGGTATATATATCATCTTTCGGCCCCATACCGCCCTTATTCAGATATACCTCACTGAATACGGATCCAATGACAGCCGTCGGGGGACTGGACTCATGTTACTTGATCACATGCGCGTCCCATGATGCTTCAAATGACACTTTACTAGTTGGCACTCATAGCTACCCCGATTGCTCCACGATTTTGCCTACCAACAAGAATGTCGAGTTCTGCGAACCCCGTTCAAGCCAGAGATGCGCAGCGTGCATTTGATCGTGCAATAACCATATATCGGGAACGTATGACGACGAAAGAGTTTGGACGATTGAAAGAGGTGTCGAGCCTGAGCCATCTCGTCGAACAGTCACAAGCCATCTGCGAAGGGTTGCGACCGGGAAGCACATCCACGTTGAAAAGCAAGGCAAGCAAGTTGGCCATCAGTCTTGCACCATTCGAGCGTATTTTAGAAGGTTTCTGTAAATTGTCTCCAATGGGGGGAGACCTGATCTGGGGAAGCGTCTCTTTTATCCTTGAGGTAAATCGTCGTCTTATGCCTGTATAGCTGTAGAGCCTCATTGTACGATAGATGACAAAGGACAATAGCAACGTGTTGGAAGAGGTGTTGGAGTTCTTTATGGACATGACCGACGAGATCAAATATCTGCAGGTGGTCGAGAACACAACGAGTCTGACATTGTGTCCCCTGCAGTCGAAGCGATCTATGCTGCAATTATCGAGTTTTGGGTAAAGGCAGTAGAATATTACAGGAATAAGATGAAGAAAGGTGAGATCGGATGCTTGCCCAGATTTCAGTCTAATTAATGCACTACAGATATTATATCTCGTTCAAAAAGTTGGCTTGCTTCGTCAAGTAAGATGGTCAACGAGTTTGCAAAGCTGAAAGAAAAGATCAGAGTCCAAAAGACGAAACTGCATGAAGTCGCGACAGCGCAATACCATGCTGACGATAAACTCGACAGGATGCGGAGTCGGCAAGAGAGATTCTCGGACTGGATTGGTGCACCGAGTTACGAGCATGATTTAAGGGCAGCAAACGAGTGTCGTCATGATGGTACTTGCGAATGGCTGAAAGGCAAGCATGAATATGTGGATTGGATGGAGGGTCGTACAAGCGGCTTGCTGGTTATATATGGGACCGCTGGAGTTGGAAAGACCATTCTAACTTCATGGCTTGTTCACAATACGCCGTCTCAGCCGACTGGGCACGTTACAATCTATCACTTTTTCAAGGAAATAGATGACAGCAAAAATACAGCTCTCGCGGCAGCGCGTTCGCTTCTTGAACAGTTTTACGACGTTCTACTCCTGAACAATCATCCCTTGGTTACAACGCTCGAGGCTGACCTGCAACGCGCATCTCGTAAGAAGCACGCGGACTTCGAGATCCTGTGGGAGATTTTTTCCTCGCTGCTTTCACGTTACTGCCAATCCTCACAGCCAGGCTCTTTGTGCGTTGCTACGATCGCTCTTGACGCAATGGACGAGTGCCAGGATGCGAAAAAGCTGGTCCAGAGTCTCCGGAAGCTTGTCAAAGTTACGTCAACTGCAATTCGTGTGGTCGTAACGGCTCGTACTTCGGGAGACCATGTCGATGCATTTCGTCGTTTTCATGTTGATCAGACCCTTCCTGTTGTACTCGAACTCACTGTAGATGATCTCCAGGATGACATCGCCACCTTCGTCACCTATTATATTTCTCAGATCGAGCGTCTGGGTGGCACAAAGCATCACGATCTCCGCGAGCGTGTTATTGCGGTTTTCAGCGACGTCCGAAATCACCAAGGGATGTTTCTCTGGGCGTACCTTATGTGCAAGGAAGTCGAATGTCAACTTCGGGTATCCGATATATGGCAGCTCCTAGAGCATCTACCAAAAAGCCTATACGGAACTTATGCGCAAATATGCAAGCGGCTATCAGCTAACAACGAGAGAAATCGCGAATTTAGTCGTCGGGTACTGCAGTGGATCGTGGCTAGCAGACGTCCTATGACATTCTTAGAATTGGAGGAGGCACTTAGGTTATCAACAGCGGGCAGCGGCGATTCGTTTGAGAGCCAATTCTTTGACAAGGACGGTGGGCTGCTGTGGTCACGAAGTGACATTGTCGTCTCCTGCGGTGATTTGGTACGGTACACTGGCTTAGCGGAAGATGACACAATCGGCATCGTTCACCTGTCGGCGCGACAGTTCCTTTCAGCCCACGTTTCTGAGCTCTTTCAATGGATTCCTAATGACTTGCGGACTCACGTTGAGTCATTTCTCGTCGATGTCCGATCTGCAGAGCTAGAGATGGGTACGACGTGCATCAAGTACATCCTGGCTACATCCGTCCACTCGGAAGATTACCTCTCGCCGATTCAGTTGAGCCTGGTACGAGCACCTCGCCAGGACCGTTTCAAGAGTCGATACCCATTATTCAATTATGCCACGATATACTGGACGGACTACACATTCAGCGTTATCGAATCGCAACCATATGTCGACGGCGCTGATCAGCAACTTCTCACCACTATTACTACTTTTTTTCGTTCTTCGATGGCCACTGTATGGTTGGAGGAGTTGATGCGCTTGACGTACCTCGAATTTGCTCAGCATACCCTCCGGCGGTTCACTTCTCTCAATGAGGCTCTCCCAAAGGATATTTCACTATGGTTGTACATCTCGACGAAAGCACTGCTCGACTTTTCTCCAGATCTATCTTTACGGCCTCAACTCATTCGGCTTTGCATCTCACAGCTTCATTTGGCAACGCCTGGCGATTATGAGACCGTCAATAGTGATATCTTGACATTAGAAGCAGACCTTACTCGCCGCTGGGTTCATTATGACGTTATCACAGGCAATATGTTTTCTATCGCTGGTTTGAACCAACATTTCATCAGATGTCAATCTTTAAACACCGGCGTGCGCCTTCGACCCATACAGCTACAATTACCAATAATCCCACATGGAGGATTGTTTGTTTTTCAATCTGGAATTGTCAGCACTTTGGCCCGTCGCATAGCCATTACTTTTCAGCACAGAATCCATTCGTATTCCGGATATTTCATCACCTGCTGGGCTATACAAAATCTCGCCTCCGATTTAGACAACTGGGCCGTGCTTATCTTCAGCAGCTATGCCGAAGATCAACGAAACATGTTTTCTCGCCGGGGCGTAGTTGCATTTGGCAGAGAAGATACGATAATCACACCGGATGGGATTTTTAACCTCACTACGAAAGAGCGTGTTCAGAGACCCAGCAATATCTTTGACCCAGGTCCTACGTCTCACGTCACCGACACGTATTTTAGTGGTCATGGCGAACATGTTGCAAGGATCAGTAACAACACGCTGGAAGTGCTCGATATCCACGGCGTTCTTCTTGCTACGAACGAATTTCCCGGTTCTTCCAATGTTTATCTACAGCATCTCAGTGATACGGGTGCCATGGTCGTCGTGTTTCTGGAGGGGGAGACACCTGGCCTATCCTGCTTCGCTGTCAAGGAGGCGAAGCAGATCACTTTGCCCCTGCCGTCTGGTCAATGGTCTCTACACCATCTCGTTTTCACTCAGGATGAAGCAAAACTCTTAGCATCGATGTTGAATATGAGAAACCCTCCCAATTACCAGCTGGCGGTGTGGACTTTCACACGAAATGAAGACGGTTCTTATCGCGGTTCCACGGACATGATTTTCATTTTTGAAACAGTCGGTCTTTGCTTTGACTTGGTCGAGCCGTCCGCCGGCATGGGTATAGTTGAAAGCACATTCATCGTTGACACAGACGGGACGATCACCAAGCGCCCTCTGGATCTCAAATGGTTGCCACCCAAAGAGGAATCGCTCTGGTCAAGCTGGATAGTCACGCGGAATAGCTTCCTCCCTGAACTCGTTATCTGGTCTCTTCACGAGTGAGGTACATGTGTCAACCGAACTGCATCTTTGCTTACGTCTTGCGTAGCGACATTCTGACCGTCGAGAAATGGTCACTTAAAGCGGCACAGCCGGAGCTCATCAACGTCTCCGATACTGCGATCCCCCCTCTTGCTTTACCTCTGCAATTATCAACCATAAGCCCGGATGGCAACTATCTTGCTACTGACACGTTTATCATCGACGGTAGCGGAACCTCAAAGCGTTTTGGCATATGCGAGTTACAGCTGCACGGAAAGATGGAAGGTGCCGCATTCAGTATGGACGGAACACTTTTCGCGAGTATCCACGAGAAAAATGAAATATCGACTCTCAACGTGTTTGACTTATCACCAGGGCCAAGTATCTCCCATCGAGCTTTTTTTATCTTTAACGGAACGCTAGACCACAAGCTATCTTTCAACGAAAGTGACCCAAGCTTGCTAGCTGTCGACAATTACATACTGAAGTTGAAGGGTCACGAACTGATAGTACATGCTGAAATTGACAGGAGTAAATTCTTTCGCCTCCTGATTCTAAATTGCAAGCAACTGACGCCCTCAAAGACGTAGGCAGCTTTTCTGCATGTGGATTGTTTTACTTTACTTTGGGTTTCGAACTATATCGACTTGTGGACGATCCGGATCACGCTGTCTCAATATCAAATCAAATGAGACATCCGCAGTTGATCGAACTGAACGTCCCCTACGTCTATTCACCCCACGCACTGAAGCTACAACGGTCAGGAGGAGTGTTTTTCCTGAAGCACAAGTTGATTCCGGACGACAACAACACATGCCGCGCCCGCGTAATATGCGTCATATCAGATGGAATGCATGGGATCCTTGATGATTTCGCTCTCCTATGGCCTGAGAAAGACACAGAGAACTTGAAGCTAATGGTCGTTCACAAAGAAAAACCAAAGTTTTTTGGCGTCGGTATCACGAAGGGTGAGCTGATGATGAAAGAGGAGTGGTTTGACGGCCTACGTTTTGACGACTGATATCGCTTCATTGCTTATATACTCTACAACTCAAGCGCAGGCCTAGTGGAGGCGTACACGAGCTGGTCGTAATCATTATTAGAACTGGCGGGTATTTTTAGAATTCTAAATTTATGCTGCTTGTCGTGAACCCACCGCGAGCTCTCATCGATCTCACCACCTGCGGCTACTCTCGAAGTTATCGCCAACCTCCATTATTATCCAGGCCTAATATTGTCATTAATCTCACCATCTTAATTTTCAATAGCGGCCTAACCTCCTAGCTATCTATTTTGTAGGTAAGACTTCAACTGTGGCCGAAGCTGCCTTGCTCATCACTTTAAGCAAGGTTGCACCTCCTCGCCTTTATTAATACTCTTCGAAATGTCTACCTTGAGCTCCCCGCCGACCGATTTACACGATTTACCTCCTCTTGACAGCGAACTTCTGACCCCCCTTCTCCAATCTAACGAATTTACCAGGCTGTCCCCTACCTCTCAAATAATGAACACGCCTGTTCTCTTGAGAACGCCCGACGTCCAAGTCTACGACAACTCTGAGTCTTCTCCTACCTCTGACGTTTCTGCTCTACCTTGCAATATGTCCATCGTACCTGCTACTAGTGCATGCGACGCCGCAAATACCCCACTTATTGGCAGCTCTCCTTCTATGACTTCTACTCTTGCTGACTCCCCTGCCGCGGAACATCAACCCGAAGGTGTATCTCATGGCCCAATCCACCCCTCTTCTCGAGCCCTCTTGACCTCTGTCTCGCTCTATTCACTGTCAGCCTTTCCAGTCAGCCATTTCCAGTTCAAACCAACTCCGCTAGGACGCTCACGTGCAATGAACGGCGTTGTGAGTCCTCGGTTACCTACAACCTCGAGCTTTCTTAGGGCAAAGATGACGCCAGCGACTCCATGGTCAGCTGTGGCGAAGGGCCGGTCAAGCAAGGAGAACAAAGAGAACGTTCGGCCTACGTGACTGCAGTTCCCCATCATGTTTTCTTATATTTTAAGCGACCCTATCCCGTTGAATCCGTATCATATTTACCATAATCCTCTCCTAATTATGCAGTTTTTCTGTGCCATATCATGGCCTTTAATCAGTCATTCTTTGTTGCGTAAAATAAGCGGATAATCATGTAATACAACGATGATATTTTGTCAATCTCGAGGGCATAAATACATGCATATGGGACACTCTGGATAATACTGTTGAGGAATTCATACAATAAGGGAATGCGGTGCAATAAAAGATAACTCAACGTCCATCTGCAAACGAGCATCCAGTGCCCACTTTGGCAATACAGCCTCCCGCACTTCAAGTGGCATCAACCTCCATATCATTCGCACTCGTGCTCGCGCCAACACCAACTGGTGTAACTCGACTCCTTCGCCTAGCGTACTCGCTCTGCCTCGCCCTCTTCTTTGCACTCAACAACACACCTTCTCCAGCCGTTTTCGAAGCCCCTCCCAATTTGCCACCAAAGCTCGATCGCTGCTGAACTTTGGCTCCCAAACTTGACCGAGTACGCCCTGCACCGCGAGACAACAAAGGCGTCCCTCCTCCAGTAGCACCGGGTACACCGGCGCCTCCACTAGCAGCACGCTGGGAAGCTAGCCTGGCGATAACCTTGGATCTCGATATCCTTGGTTTCCTTCCGGTGGTCGACCTCTGCCTCGTTGGTGCCAAACCCCTGGAGGCTGTACTCTTCATGCTGGCAGCGTTAAATGAATCTCCTCCAGGATTCCTACCGCCGGGCTCCGAAAGTTCGGCTGGGGCTGTTTCTTCGGCTGGCCGCCTCTTAACTGGGCTCGGAATTCCAGAGGGGGAAGTGAGCGGTTGACTGAATATTCCACCTCGCCTGGGCGACCATGGACCTTGCCCTGGGTCCAACGCAGGATTGTTCGTGATCATACCCAGTGCCCTAGTGCCACCCTGTTGTTTCTGATTCTTAGAAGCAGCCTCGGCGACTTTCTTCAAATTCGACCCGGATCCGAACCCAGAATTAGAAGGTCGCGCAGTCTTAGCGAGGGAACTGGCTGTGGGAGCTAGCAATCGTGACGACGACAATCTCGACGACAGGCGAGAGCTGTTACTACCACTTGAGCTCACGGATGTAGCACCGGATCGAATACCACTATTACCGGCACCAGTCGACGGCTTCTTCAATCCCATGCTGCCTATATCGCCTGAAGATGCCGTTTTGACAGAAGACATTGACGACGAGCGTGTTCCAACAGAGGAGACTTCGGCCGTGAGACCGCTCTTGGCCGAAGCGACGGTTCCCGTTATGGAGCTTCCGCGATGAGCTTTGGCTGCTAGACTGCTTCTGGTAGATGATGACGTTGGACCGAATGGAGGGACGGGGGAGCGTGCACGGGAAGACGTAGATGCTACATTGGTAATAGTTTTTTCCTTGTCTACACGCAATGAGGAGACTCTGCCGGGAGGACGAGGGGCAACAGAGGGACGAGATTTGCCAGGGGGTGGTGCCCTTTTCGAAGCAGTCGCAGGTGCTGACTGCTGTTTAGGAGCTGCAAGTGGAGGTTTAACTGAAGGTTTGGGAATTCCACTTGCAGCAGCTGTCGAAGGTGCGGCTGCAGCTTTTCCACCATTCCAGACCTTCTGAACCAGAGATTTAGCGCTGGATAAGAATCCGAACCTTGAAGGTTTGGGCGCAGGTTGCGGTTTCACTTTATGAAGAAGCAAGCATTAGTATCCCGATGATTGATCATAGGATGGTCAAATTTACCTAGCACACCACCTCTTCCGACACTCACTCGGCCTCTGCCACCCACGCTACTTCGTCGCTTGGCTCTATTCAACTCTAGCTTGCGGCGAACTGCTTCCTTCTCCTTTCGTTCTTTCTCCTCTTGTTCGTCCATTTCCTTATTTCCATTCTCCATATTCACATTTTCATCCTCATCCTTCTCCATTGCCGAGGGAGGCTCAGGATTAGCTGTTGAATAATTCTCTTTGGCTTCATCTTCGTCATCAGAGTCTGCGTCGTCAAACGAGCCAGGAATGACCCTCGGTTTCTTCTTGTTGCCGACAATGTTCGCTGCGCTAAGCCTTCCCGAAGTACGGTCACCCCCAATCCTCCTACCGAACCTATCTCTGCCAGCTCCATGGCCTACGCTCGACTTCCTGTTCTTTCTCGATGCGGCCGCGCTATCGGCTCCACCCTTCCCTGCCATAGCCTTCCTGCGAACAAGCGAGTCAATACCCTCCATCTTGCTAAACTCTTCCGCATGAATCTCGTCGAATTTCTCCTTGAAAACGTTCTTCTTGTTGAGCGAGTCGCTGTCGTTCACCTCTCTAGCACCCAGTCCTGGTACAATCTCGGCGTGCGCCCCAGGCTTCAATTTACTAATCAAGTCAGTTCCAACACCTGCGATGCCCTCCGCTTCCAATCGCTTGTTCATCTCAGCAAGGACACTCGAAGCGGCGCTCTTGAATTGATCTGCGCTCACGTTGTGCTGTGGAAGCGGAGAGCCGAAGACGAAGGGTTCCGGAGCAGATAGCTGCGTTGTAGCTGCTGGTGGGCTGCGTGCGGAGAAAGGAGATTTGAACACGGTAGAGAATGCTCCAGGTAAAGATTGGTCTTGCATGGTCTCGTCACCCGATACCTCCGACGTAGCCGTCGCAGTTGGAGCATCAAACGGAAGAGGAGGATAAATGTTCTTGCGATCGTTATAATTCGGCCATACGCTAACGCTATCGAAGCCATCATAAGTGGCCCCAGGACTTCCAAGGACCAGATCAAAGTTCGTTTTGAAGGGTTTCAATTGGGGAGTCCGACCATACGGGCTATCAGGACCATGCGAGAGGGGGTTGGATATCAAACGGATGGTAGTTGTTGGCTGTTGTTCGCGCGTTGGGGTCAAGGGCGCATTGAGGCCCAAGCTCAGGCGAGCATTCATAGGTGCAGGCATGCCGGGGCGAAGTGTATGACCTGGAAGTGGGGATGTTTTCTCTGAAGCATGTATAGCGGCGAGTCCTTGGGCAGAATCATGGTCGAAAGTGAAATGGTCAGTTTGGGGAGGCGCAGCGGATTCAGGAAGTGAGGAGTATGGCATGGAGTGCTGGATAAGTTCATTGTCGGCTTTCGAGGATAGGGGCTTGAGTTTAGAGGAAGGAGGGGGGAAAGATGAGGATGACGCGAGGGCCGACTTGGATGTGTTATCTCGCTTCCAACCCAGAGACGATGCTAGAGCTTTGATGGAGGAGCTGACGCTAGAAGCTAGAACAAAGACATAGTGATCAATGAGAAATTATTGTTGTGAAGTCGAAATATACATACATTTAGACAAGCCTGTGCCAAATTCACCAGAAGTACCATTGTTGCTTCCAACTGTTCTGATCGAATTGAGTGTCCCCCGAGACGATCGCTCTTCCTCCTCGGTGATACTCTCCATTACAACCTCCCATTGTTCACTCGGTCGTGGCATTTGAAATCCCCAACGTGCATTCGCTGTTTGTTGGTCGTCGTCGCTAACCTGACTATCGTGTTGGATTTCCTCATCGTTGCTCTCTTCTGGCAACTGTGCGCTTCTGCCGGTAAGTCCCTCGCTCCTGGCGGCGACACTTAGAGGAGAGTCCCTGGGTAATGTTTCTGCATGTCTCTTGAGCTTTTCTATTAATTCGGTGTTCTTTCCCGAAGCTTTGATGGAGTGCACTTTGCAAAGTTTGATTAGCTGGTCGCGTTTGAGGGAGTGCAAAGCAGGAGAGTTGAAGAGGATCTCCGTTGTTGTTGACATTTTACCCAAAGTTATGAGTGCTGGTTAGGCTATGTTCATCGACGTCGCTGTCCTCGTCGTATTCGAGCAAAAAAGAGCGATGATGGTAAACCCTAAA
>JABCKL010016912.1:0-15853 GCA_018851305.1 Calocybe cyanea | reverse complement strand
GATGACTCTCTCTGTGTTAAAATTGCGAGACTAGCACCGAAAAGAGTGGAGTTTACAAAAAGCTCACCCTTTGAATTGCTTGGTGCGGTTTTCTTTCACGGCAATGCAGATGATGCTTTCGAGACATCGGCGTTACGCCCATTGCTTTCACCGAAGAATGATCCTTGCAATTATACCTATTGGCTGGACTTCTTTCTCCGATTAGCAAGCACGTCCAGGTAAACCGAAACGAGCTCGTATGCGAAGCGGGCAAATTAATCACCGATGAGCCGACGCCACACAGTGCAGTCTTACAACCTACTTGAGTATAGGCTGGGTTTATGCGTCCGAACGTGATGAGTCAAAACTTGATTAGAGCCATCTTATTTGCTTTGTATGACTGTAGGCTATGCCTGGCATGGTTATGAGGCCAAATAACCGAAGCGTTCGCTACACCGCTTGTTCCCCTTTTCCACCATATCCAAGAAAATGCAGTTTCCGAACATCCGACCTGCAAGAATACAGACAGCTATTTATGACCAGTTGATGAACTCTCATGTATATCATATATCTATCGGCTCATGACTCCTGACGAGCGTTCCACTTTAAGCACTCTAATTGGACCAGGATTCATTAGAAACGTACGTCAGACGGCCACTTGGTCGCTCCTTTTGGGTGCAAAGCTTTCTCCGTTTTTTACATGTCTCAGCACTAACAGTACTACGTTTTCTCAGGTGTGTACGCTGGTTTATTTTGCACCACGACTTATATTTCAATGTGAGCATGCAGGCTTTCGTCATTCACTTCTTGATCTCGACTTAGCAAACGCGGGATTACTTCCAATACCAAACGAACGCTGCTCGCAATATCCGTCATCAACTTTCTTGCTTCATGCGCGTATTGCTCACTTCGTTTTGCATCTGTCCATGCACGATTCTCGTCCATCATTGTCAGCACCGGAATGACCCTCAACGGAAAGCAAGAGGTGAATGATCGTCTGGTAGCGACGCTCGACGTCCCAGTAACATGGATAGCCAATCTCCTAGTAAGCACGAGCTGCATTCTCGTCTGGCGCGGAAATTCTGAGTAGCTGACGACTGTATAGCCATTTGTAACAGATGCCGTGACGGTATGGAGATCTAAAGTGTTATTTCCAGAACACCGATGGGCAATTATGTCGGCTGCCCCGCTGTGTATAGCAGGATTGGGTAAACAATATGAAGTGTTCCAGCAGACTTGAACCACTAATCTTGCCCTCTTTGACTCGCCAGGGATGGTACTTGCCCAGGCGGGAGTAATCACGCGAAATCCCGGCTGTCCATTTAATCCGGATCCCAAAATATATGTCGACATTTTGAACAAGTTAGAAATCGTAACATTTGCACTCTCCTTAGCGATAAATTTCATTGCTACAAGTTCCATTGCCTATGGCGTATGGTAATATATCTACTCCCTCTCCGACTGTCATTTATGTTTAATCATACTTCGTGCAGGTTACACAGAAAGTTCTTCATCGGACAGTTAGATAGCGGAGATCGCCGCCAATTCCGTGCTTACAGTATACTACATCTTCTTGTCGAGTCTGGGTTTGCCTATTGTCTGTTACAGGCAAGTTTCTCGCCAAATCACAGGATGGCTCTTGACATGTTGTAGGTAATAAGAATCGCCGTAGCATTCTTGCCTCTAGGGCCAACTGCGACTGTCTTGGGGCAAGTGATTAGTCAAGTATATGTGATGTGCTCTGTGAGTGAATCCTTGTCGTAAACTTGGAATTTAGGTTATAATCGGATGACTGTCAAATTTAGGCAATGTACCCAGATCTTGTAGTCCTTTTTATAAGTGAAAAAGGTAAATTCTCTGAAACATACGCGACGATCAGTGTGCAGAGTCCGGCCCATCTTGCTTAGTTCTTGATAGAATGTTAGAATTTCTTCAGCTGGCTTTCTTGTAAACCTCTTTATTGGGTCCAGTGTCTTCTTTGAGGTCCTATACATATCTTATGGGGGAAAAGACGTATGCCAGCCCGCCTGGACGTTTGGAATCTCACAAAACGGAACACTTAGATCCAGATATAGACTGTTACAAGTCACAGAAAAGAATCTGTAGGGAACCATGACGTCGAACTATTTCGATTGTATCTCGGAGCTGGCTCACGACAGACAGATTCGATAGACGGATTCGATGATCATCGGGGCTAAGCACGGGAACGCTGAGAAAACATTGCGAGTACGTCTCCAAAAAGTGCCCACCGCCTACATTATGAGGATCACGAGGCTGTGGTACATCGCCTGAGTTCGATTAATGGTCACGTCTACCGGGAAATAGCAGGAAACTATCCACAGAGCATATGTCATATACCCCACCAATGTGTGAGTTATATGAAGGCGCAGACACAACGTGGGTTCTATTTCAAAGGTGGATTCGAGAGCCACATCTATCGCCTATATCAACATGAGTTGTTGTGTTTTTACGACAGGTTTCGGCTAATAGCAAACCTGCAATACACAATAGGTTGACCCAGACTCGACAAGAAGTTGCAACACTTTATAAACATGAAGCTGTGGGAGAGTTTACGCACTGGCAAGAATCTTTTGGTGTGACCCAGAGAGGTGAGCATAAGCGAATATAGGAAAACACGGTGTAGTTGAATCACCATACGCCATAGGCAATCGAACCTGTTGCGACTACCTTTGTTGCAAGAGTAAGTACGTCACCAACAGAATCTAGGCTACGTATAGTACTGGGAGCTGATGGGTCGCGAAGAGCGTCTGAGTTAAAATCCAGCAGGTTATTGCACACCACTTACATGTTGTATAAGTTACAGATGATGCTTGTGAGATATTGGGATTACGCCCATCTCTTTCACTGAAAAATGATCTTTGCCAGGCTATTGTCTGAATGCAGGTGCGTCGCAAATCCGTTCCACTCTGCGCCATGAGACGACTCCTAACCTATTCTAGGTGATAAGGATTTCGGTGGCATTCTTGCCTTTAGGTATGATTGTGACAGCCTAGTGATCGGCCAAGTATAGCTTGTATAAATCACATCATCAAGATGAACTATGGTTTGTGACTGGACAGTTCTCGATTTCAGGCAATGTATCCAGACCGTGATAATTATTTCAGTAAGAGAAAAGGGTAAATTCTCAGAAACAGACACGTCTGTCACTGTGCGTAGCCCGGCTTATGCTACGTAGCTGTTGATAGAATGCTAGATTTCTTCAGCTAGTTCTGCTCATAACCCTTGCTTTTAACATCCAGTGGTGCAAAGATACCTACCTACCTTAATCCGAGGTCTAAACACATGCTGGGCTGACATTTGTTGCCACAAGAAACTATAGACTTGGGTACCGCTTGCTTTTGAAGCAACCAGTTGACTCCAAGAATTTGAAGACCAGTCAACTCCCCAGATGTGAGCTCAAGATGCTGGTAAAAATATGCCTAGCCTGACGATGATGTCAGACCACTCAAGCCAAATCCGGAAACTGGTCCACGCAAATCAATGATTATTAGAGAGCTAAGCGAGTTGCGAGGGAATATTTAAAGAATGATGTGAATACGTTTCTACAAAGCTGCCGCCCGCCTGCACTATCAAAATTACGAGACCAGGGTACATCGCCTAAGCTCATTTAGTTGTAAGATTGACCGGAGGCTGGTTGTTAGCCACTCACAGAGCTTATATCGTATAACACACCAAAGATATGAGTGATATATACTCGCGCATCCAACGTAGGTAATATCCGAAAGGAGGATTCCAGGGCCACATTCATTGCCTACATCGATATGAGAAGCTCAGGTATTACGACGGGTATGGGCTAATAGCAGACCTGCAATACACAATAGGCTGCCCCAGACTCAACGAGTAGATGCAGCACTTTATGGACACGAAATTGTCGGCGAGCTTCCATACTCAACTCTCTGGAAAGGAATTTTCTGTATGACCTAGAGAGATCAGCATAAGCGCGGTTGGAAAAAAAGAAATTTGTTTATGAATCACCATACGCCATAGGCAATTGAACTTGTTGCGACTACATTTGTTGCAAGGACGAGTGCATCACCTATAGGACTAAGGTTACGGATAGCACGAGGGGCTGTTGGATCACGAATATAGCTGGGATCATGAGTGATAAACCCCAAGTTCAAAACGTTTACCACTGTAAATCGATATCAAGAACAATATCACACAAGCGGGCAAGGTGGTAGATGACCATACCCAGTCCTGTGAAACAGAGCAAGACGGCCAGCAGAGTCGCCCACCGGTGTTCCGGAAACAGAACTTTTAATCTCCATATCGTGATGCTATCAGTGATGACCGGCTATATCAGCCCCTCAATCAGTTCATGCCAAACATAGATATCGGGCCGCCCTAACCAGCAATCCCGCTACCCAGTTCTTGATGAGGTTGGTTGTTTTCACAGCTTGATTGGCTGATATTCGCTTTTCGTTCCACGATAACTCGTCGTATGCAAGTATCCAGATGCCTTTATATACGGCAACCCATGAAGACCAGTAGTAGGCCAAAGCGGCAAGAAAGTTCAGGATTAATATTGCGAACAGTGCATATTTGGAATAGGTTGTGAGCCCTCGTTTTCTAAGGCGTGGTCAATCTAGTCAGCACAACTACTCAACATCAAAATACACACATTGTGATATAGGCTGTGACGCAGAAGAGCCCAGTGTACATGCCTATAAAGTAGATAGATTAGTCTGCAGGTCTAAATTCTGAGAGTGATGGAGAGATTTTGCACCCATAAGTAACATCACAGTTGCTAATGATGAGAAATTCTCGAGAAGACTCGACCCGAGGTGACTGAGACCGGCGCGTTCTGCTGGGGTCATGCCTGTTGTGTGAAGGCATCGAAGCTGTTGAATAAGTTTACATAAATAGCCGTTCGGGTTTCCATTCCACACATCGGAAAGTGATGCCATTTCAAGAGTGATAAGTCATGAAACATCGTTTCAGAGCTTGTAACTAGGTGCCAAGTGTATGGCATACACGACGTGGTGGAAGAAATATATATACCCAGCCATTGCACAGCTCCAGCGATGTCAAATGTCAAGTGTGGCCGATCATCGAACGCCAGGTGAATATTCCCACTCCCGATAGTCATGAGTTCCGACTCAAGGGTCGGGGAATTTAGCCGCATTTATTCCCAACACATTTGGACAAACGAATTTCAACGATCTCATGATTATGGCTCTAACTGTTAAGCACGGAGAATTACGGGAATCATCATATCAATTGCATTCCCTGACGAATTGTAGGCTACACCAAAGCCTGAAGCTAGGGAATTGGCTGGATGGCGAAGATTGATACCAATTTTGTTTTGGGCAGATGCTACGTCTTTTTTTATCAAGCCTAGTAGGTTTGCCAATTGTCTCGTACCGGCGCGCCTTACGCTTAAATCCGCATTCCTCCAAGCCATCAGATGTGTCTGACACACTCTTGCCTCTGGGTAAATGACCAGTGAGGTATTCTCTATGTTGGCTGAAGGGCAGATTTCTATTCTACCAACGGGATTAAGTATTCCAACAAAGACAAAGAACGTTCAGCTTCAGGACTCAGCTGATAGCGTTCTCATGTCCAGCTAGAGTAGAGTCGAGCAGGATACAGTAGCGAGGATGAGCATCTTATCCCGAGAACACACAGACTCATGACGCGGTTAACATAAGCTAAAAGCTTTGTTTCCTGGTGGCTATCAACAATGTCACTGCAATAATTTGGCGTCGCAATCATATGCCGCTGCATAAAGTCGTCCCATCAATTGTCTGCGGAAAAGACTAGGCGTTTGATGAGTGAAACACTCCGTACCATAAGACCCACAACCACAAGACTAAGGTGCATCCCTACCCTCTCTTGTCCTTCTTATTCTGTGATTCTCACATCAAAAACGATACGTCAGATAAATAGGCACGAAGTAGCAGCTCCTTGCAATCCACCTCCTTAGCCCCATCATCCCATACAATGGCGCATAATGCACCAAGGAACATTGAAGCGTATGCGCATGCACAACGTATTATCCGATGAGGGAACCATTAATTCGGTATCATGGCATAACTCAGATATGCAGAACTGTCTTATGCGACGTTGAGGGAGCGCTGGATTGGAGAGGGCGAGGTGAAGTTGAATCCTACAATATCGAGTTTGAGATAACTGCGGTGCACTTGCCATCGGACGGCCAAACCATACGAGAAGGTAGCCCTGGAGGAGGCGACTCGAGATGAGGCGGACAGGCAGAGAATCTAAATGAGAGGAAGATGGACATGGTGGCAGAATGCATGTTATCTCTTTGAGGTGAAAAAATTGGTACAAGATGCGTGAAGAGATCAGCAATGGAACGCTTGAGTTCCTTTCTATATCACGGTTCAAATGCGGTGTTGTGCTGCTCAATTGTAGACACATACGGATCTTCCTTTATTAGTCTCGTTGATTTGAGCTAGAACTGAATCGCTCGATTATGCTCCAGGATGGTCAAATGTGCGCTCTCGAGTTGAGCTAGTTCTTTTGTTCAAAACTTTAGGATATGACAAGATTCCTGAATCGTGAAGCGTGTCTCATTCAAGATCGAAATAGCTGTCCGGAATATAGGCAGAGATGGCATTCGAATGCCCGATGGCTTTGGCCAAGCTTGTGCTTATTTTGACCAGTATAAGTACAGCAATGTCTCCTAGATATAGCTCACCTTCAGCGGCCATGATTGACACTAGGCCGACGAAACTCGAGACCATACTTGAGGTGGACCGTTCAATGGACAAGGACACCAGAGAGCCGGTCCAGGTATTGAGATTTTCTTCCAGCTCATTGGATTAGCTCTCAACGGCGACCACTGCGCCTACCTCTCAAACGACGGTGTCCGTGAGAAACATAAGATAAGCTAGATAGTATGTGACGCACAGATTTTAGCGCCCCAAGCAATCGACAATAGGAGTAAATGTGACGTTTGTTCTCGTAATAAGCTTTCACATTTTTGATAGCGATTTGCCCTGGTGAGTTGGAAGCTGAGCTCCGAACAAATCGCCTATTGTTCCGAGTGCACATTTTGCAGGAGCGCGATATAAATGACTTAGAAAAACATTCAGACCTTTGCGCGGCTAGTGTAGTGATTATGGTACGACACATACTTATGGAATCCCTTGTCATAGAAGAGTATGTGCCATCATGTGCGATTATCCGTCAGAGCTTCTCGAATAGCATTCGTTGACCTTGGGCCAATGCCAGGCCATAGCATCGAATTGAGGGTAGAATGAGGTGTGGGAGAACTAGGAACCAAGCCATACATCCGTTCTTCAGTCTCATCAATCTCAATCATCGCCGGGATGGTCCAAAATGCGTTTCCAGACAGTGAAAATGTGAACTTCGTTAGTGTATTGCTGGCTTAGGAGCTTGGAATATGGCGAGGCCCTTGAAACATAAGAGTGTTTTTCGTCCAGCCTTAAACACATTCGAGGTGAAATTTAGAAAGGTGGGTAGACGCGACGTCCGATCTTCCAGATGATTAGTAGAGATCAGCCCTTGTGAGTCGAAAGCTGGGTGGTGAATTTAACAATTGTCTGCATGACAGGCTTTGATCAGATTGTCCGCTGTTCCGCGCCCCCAGTGTGCAATAGCGCGGTGGTTATAATGCTTAAAAATGATCATCTTAAATGGATCATGTATCAAAAGACGAAATATACTTTGGGTCGGAGAACATATGTGATGGTGAGTGACTATCCCTCAAAGTTTTTCGAAGAGCTGTCGTAGACTCTGAGCTGTTCCCAAGGCCATACGAATAAGGGTGGAAGGAGGTGTAGATGGAGTAGTCAATGGATCAGACTTGGCGGATATAGTTCTGTGTGTGTGCGAGAGCAGACGATGTGTTCTGGGTGGTTCTTAAAGAAAAACGGTTTATTCCGCTATGGCGAGATCGTTCTTGTCAAGGTTACTTGATTATGTAATGGGCATTGTTTTTGCTTAGCACATATCTACGTTATCGTCAAAGTGGGCCTGCGTCTCCCTCTCCTCCATAACAGCGTGAGATTCGAGCTCAATAGAATCGAAGAGTCAATGACATACAGAGATGATGACTTTACCCTCAGCAGCCATACCTGGCAGACAAACTTGAGGCTATATACGAAGTAGATCATTGAATGAACAAGGTCGCCCAAGAAAGCGGTCGAGGATTGAGATTTTCTTCTGGGCAGAACGATTGGACTTTGACTCTTCGGAGAAGATTTAGTTCTTTATGGCAACTGCTTCGCCTTCCTCTCGAATGATGTTGGTAATAGAATCTGTAATATCTGTCGATCACATAAGTCAGCGGCTCGAGCATTGAACGAGAGCATAAGCGTACTGCTTATTCTCATGATGATCTTTCATCTTTCTTGTAGTGATCGGTCCTGGTGAATCGAAAGCTGAGTGGTGTTCATGACCGACTATGATCAGATCGCCTGCTGCTCCGAGTGCCTAGATCGCAAGATCACGTTGGGACCAATCCCTGAGAATAGTTCAGTTGATTCTACGGCCAGTGTATCACAGTATCAGACTCACCTATGGAAGCCCCTATCATGAAGGAAAATATGCCATCTCGATTGATTATCCCTGAGAACTTCTGGGAGAACCGTCATAGACTCCGGGGCTGATTCCGAACCATGGTGTCGGAACAAGGGGTGGAAGGAGGTGTGGTAAAGCAGACTCTGAGGATATGGGTCTGGGCCTGTATGACTGGTTCTCAACGAAAGACAGGTCATTTCGCCGTCGTGAGTAAATGTTATGGTTAGGAGAATGAAGCCTGGGCAACAGTATTGTTGACGAAATGGCTTGCTGTGGTTAAGATTACGTGATTACATAATGGATGTTGCTTTTGCTCCTACGGATCGGTAAAGTCTCCATGACCGAGTCCAAATGAACTCAAAGGCTCAGTAATTTACATCACCATGTGTCGCTCCCAATCTACTCTGTATGGTTTGATTGCCTTGGACCGGACTCGTAGACACAACGACCTCAGAATCGAGGACGCGCGACCCAACCCATTCGGCCCGTGGGCAAAATAGCTGAAGCTCCGGTGGTATCTATAATCTTCTGAACAGTTAAGGCCTTGCATTTCTAGGAATTGCGTCGAGAGCATGGTGTTTGGTGCCTATCTTTTCGGCAAAGTTACTTCTAACTGAAGTTAAATCCATAGCTCATATCAGCGATCATATTTTATTGCTGAACTATAGTGCATCATGTGCGTACGTACTTGCTATCAAGATAGAATTAGGATCCCTGTGAGACCTGGGGCTTTCACAATGCACTGTCAGGAAGGAAGGGAACGAGGTTCGAACTTCGTGGAGTCCTGCGTTGTAGGACGATGAACCTTTTTTGCAATGACCCGCTTGCCCATCTTTCGAAGCTGCCCGAATCGCCGTTGGTATCTATATGGAATGGACGAGTCTATAACGCAGACAGGTGAGTACACACCAATCCAGTACTACATTCACTTGGTCTCAGTCGACGTCTATCTAAAGATCCCATTTGAAATACGAGTTTTCTTTTGCCTTCAAAGGATACACAGACCAACAGAGTACCAACAGGCGCATAACAAGGCAAGACGCGCCTTAAGAAGCTGTTTTGAATGGGACCGCGTCCCAGGAGGATGGTGGCAATCAACCTGCTACTCTCCAGCGAGCTGTCATCGTCCAGTTCTCTGAGTTGTGTCAGAGTACAATTATGATTGGTTCGAGTTTCTCAGCTCTTCTTTAAGTCCGTCCCCTAGCCTTTTTATGATTATCCTATACCGAGATTATCTCATCTTTGCTCTCTTTAGTGCCTTTTAGAGAGGAACCAGCCGAATATATTGATTTTGCTAGGGTCTATGACTCAGCTCAGCGCGAGGGGGCGAGGAGGGCGAAAGGAACGCTACTAATTCCTGATCACCGGGCCGGACTTCTCGTCTCCAGGCCTTAGCACCGCGGTGGCGGCGTCCAGCGCTAAGTCTCGCACTCCTGAAAACCACGCTATATCTAAGCACGAGGCACTCTCCTTTTACTTCAACCTCTCTTCCCAGCACATGCTTGTTACTCCGCACGGGCAAGAAGTCGTCCCCGCCCACAAGACCCGAGACTCATCTCCGCTGGAAGGAGCTCCGCCCAGTATTCATCCAATGATGGACGAATGGAATGGCGGCCCATAGACACTCACAATACCGGTTAATAGGCATTTACCATTTTCTAGACTTGCTAACTAGGATTTCTCGGTCCCTTTCCAATGCTTTCCGTCGTCCAGTCCAATGAAGTGAGCGTAGCTCAGGCCAACGCACTCGGCAGCAGACCCGTCACCATCTGGGCTGGCGCCCACCATTATCTCAGTCATGTTAGTTTTCGACGCCGCTCAGGTCAGGCTAGCCCTCCTTGAGAGATACAAGATCACCGACATCGACATTCATTTCCATCATCCCTCATACAGGTGCTAGACCGATCCTCAGCTTCTCGGCTCATTTATAATCCGAACCCACCCACCAGTGTCATTGGTCTCCTCACCCCTGCTCTTGGCTTCCCTATCAAAGCTAGGCTAAATGTGCAGGACACTTTATACTTTCTCCTCTTCGAGGGCTGCAGCAGCGCGGGGGATGCGCCGTGGAGGATATATTCTATGCAAACATGAACTCACAAGACAATCAACGAATTAAGAGTGATATAACAGTCTTGGAGGATCTTTCCTGCGCGAATGATTTCTGGCACAGGCTATGTCATTGGTACAATCAACTTCGTCTGTAATTAGATCGCTGACATGTGTACATACACTCGGACTAACCGTTCTTTCAGTCAACCACACATCGGGGCATTTGACATCTACAAAATCTTCCTGCACCTCATTCTCCACGGTAAATCTGCCACAATCCCAAGATACAGAACATCCGCCCCTCCTCTCAACCTCTCCGTCGACTTTGCTGCTCAATCCCACAGTCACCACAAATACCAATCCACCCAAATTAACACCAGGTAGCGACAACCCCTTGGTTAGCTTTCCCCGGTCTTGTATGGTCGCATATAATGGGCCGATGCGGTTGGAACTTGGGTAAGTGGTTATCTTTGTGCACAATGCACAATTAAATGATGAAGACCACAGATTGAGCGCCATGACATGGTTCAGATCTATCAGGTACAGTGCTTTCCCGTGTGGCGTTGGGAGAGCGCCGGAAGGGAGATATTGGTTTGTGAAAGCTTTTGACATCAAATTTAGGATGACAAATACTCACCCACCAGCCGAGCGACACAAGGAGGGGGCCAGGATGAGTTGCTCTTGAAGACAAGTAGACGATGTAGGAAAGGGTAAGTACGATAAGGCGGAAAGATACATGCGCTTTATACGTCGTTATCCCTTCATGAAGATGGAAAAATGACAGCACGTATGGAAAGCAATTAGTATTTGAATGGCTTGCTCTTCGACTTATCTTCCAAACCCAGACAACTCGATTGCGAGCATGGGGCCATATTATTGCTTTGTAGACGCATACATGCATTCATCAATCTGATCGATCTTAACAAGAGCCAATTTATCCCAAACTTGTGTCAAGGCGTTGAAAATGTGTACTCGGTGGTGAAATTGTTCGCTTGCTTGGAAGGCTAGAACAATTGGTGTTTTTGAAATGTGAGAGCATCCCTATTACGTCGCTCTTTGACGCTTCTCCCGCAGAACCGAAAATGCTTTCAGGGATGTGGGCAAAGGTGACATACAAATGTTAAGTACGAGATTATTCTTCCCGGCAGAAAGGTCGTGATTCTTCTCCCCACAGAAGACATGTAGTTCCTGATGGCGGCTATGCTTTGCTCTTTCATAATGTCGGTGAAGAACTCTCAATAGGCATGGTAGTATCTGTATCACGGATTGTAGTGTCTCGAGCAAGCATTGCAGACATACTTGTGTAATCATAGCATTGAATAACGTGTGCCATCACATACAATTATAACCCGGAACTTCTCGAAGGGGCCTCGTGGGCTCTGGGATAATTGTAAGAAATAGTATCGGAATGAGGATGGAAGGGATTACAAATGGAACAAGAAACCAGCCAGACTTAATGGCGATCTAAACGTAGTTCCTTGAGGACGGGCCTGTGGCAAGGAGAAAGGCTCTCGTATGAACTGCCCGACGAAAGACCAAGCGAAGATCTGAGAAGCGATTGTACGGGGGGGAGCCACACAATTAGTTCAGGCAGTAGGAAAAGTAATGCAGGGAAAAGCGCAACAATGGTACGATGAGGCTCTGCTAACTTCACTCTTGGGCCAAAATATTTCCACCTAATTCCGGAATCTCTGAGTCAATCCAGTAGACTGTTTTTTGACAAGCTGACTCGGCAATTTGTGTTACCACACATATCGCAAAGGCAAGTCGCATCATAGTTCTTAAAATTGATGCTGACTTTTCCTTAAAAGATATAAGCGAAAGACTCAATGATATATCTGCTTTATTTCTATAGAAAGCGTATAAGTTTAGACAAAGGGAAATTGACAACCATCGAGAGCTAAGCATTGCCAGAGTGATTGTTTCCTGAATGAAATGAGTACGTGTTTGAATAACTACCGCCAACCTGCACGATGAGAGTTATAAGACTGGGATACATTGCCTGAAATTTATCAATGACTATGATCAAAAGGAAACGATTGCTATGATTAACTCACAGATATTATGCCATATACAAACCCGAAAGTAAAATTCGCAAAACGTTCCACACCTAAGGGGTCTGCTGCTTCTTGTGGCAGTTGAAAGCCGACAACAAATGCCTACAGCAGGGTGAGTTGTGTTTCTACCGTGAACCAGGTGCGGCTGGTTACGTACTTGAACCACGAAGTAGACAAATCCGGACTCGATAAGAAGGTATAGTATCTTGTGAAGGCGAAACTGCTGGCCAACTCCCTGTTTAACAAGAAATCTTCTGTGCGACCTCGGAGAGAAATCAGTCCTAGCACAGAGAGGAGGAACAAAGACAAGTATTTTACCACACGCCATATGCAACAGTGCTAGTCGCAACAATATTCGTTGACAGAGAGAGCGCATTTGCCACTCCAGGCAAAATATTCTGAGCGGAATATCCTGAAGCGGGCAAATGTAGTTCACGAGTGCGTATCCCGCCCACTGTGACAGATGCAGCTGCAGATCAATCGACAGTCAGGCCAAGTTTGTCTATCATGTGCAGTGAATATACCCAATCCTGCTATGCAGAAAAATATTGCCAGCATATGTGGCCACCGGTAATCTGGAAACAGCACTCTAGATCTCCACATTGTGACTAAATCAGCCATAATTGGCTATACAAGCAGTGGTAGGCATCAGCCGCTCAAAACAATCAATTTCAAATGGCAGGGTAGAGCATACTAACGAGTAACCCCGTTATCCAGCTTTGGACCAAGCTGACTATTGTTAGGACTTGGTTGGCTAAAACTTGCTTTTCGTCAAAAGTCCGTCCCGAATTGTCCGCGAGTATCCAGACGCCTTCATACACAGCAACCCACCAACATGCGCAGAGAATACAAGCACCAAGATAGCTCAGTATGGATGTTGCAAAAAGAGCGCGTTTGACAAAGGATGTAAGACCTTGCTTCCTAGTAATATTTAGGTTAAAGCATTGGACATCGCAAGTAGACGCTTTGGAAGATACATACAACGTGATGTGCGTTACAATATAGAGCAGCAGAGTATAAAGCCCTGGGAAGGATAGTAGGTTAATAGTTTGAGGCCACAGTAAATGATCCAGACCCAGGAGTAACAGCAGAGTTGCTGCGGCGGGGAAGTTTATAAGAATGTTCGTTCCGAGGCGGCTAAGAGTGGCACGCTCTTTTGGGGTCATGTCAATATATCTATGCGGGAATTTCAAAAGGGAGTCTCATTAAATAATGTCTGTATCTGTACCACTGACAACCAGGGTTTCAAAGCTTACCTTTGTCGCGAAGATATATATGCTTATGTGGAATATTGCCGGATGCAATGATGCGATCTCCAAAACGTCAATGTTAGAATGGAGCCACTCTTACAGCTGGTTTCAGCGTGCTCTAATTTTCTGCGTATTGGAGCCAAATGGCGTGAGAAACACATTTTCACCCCATTTGAGAGGTATGACATCGTGATGTATCACCAGGTTGACAGGGTTGTTCAGCTTCAACTTCGAAAGCGTGATTCGTAAAGTAAATTTGCTATATCCGCCCAAAGATTCGGCAGAGTACGCAGCTAGCCACTATGTGTTCTGGGCCATATGTCTGGAGCATTGCAATATATTCTATATGCGTCGCAGTGCACGCTACAATGATACATGCAGGTGGAGCAGCTACCTATAATAGGCAGACCCCACATATGTAGTGAAATTTAGAGCGCGTCTCCAATTATGAAACCAGCTGTCAATTAAACGAGGTTGTTGGATACCCGCAGCACGTGCAAAGGAGCTGATAGTCGTCTAGTCATACTCCGAAGACGACAGCTTCAAGACCGCTCGCAAGCAAGGCTGCCTAGGACAGAAATGAAATGGAACTAGAGATATGAGCCCTGTTTCGTAAAGTATTGAGCTTTTCTGCTAAAGTTTTTCGTTGTGCATGAGATATAGCACATATTTAACAGTACCGAGGCCTCCATTGTAGGAAAGAGGCAATGATGATTCGATGCTTACCATGTTTTGCTGTGCATTGCCGGACACAGCTTTGTAATCTTGAAATCGGCACTCCGGCAACTCAAGCGTAGTAGTAGACGCTGCTTGTAATTAGTACATGATTGAATCTGGATGTCAGAGCTGCAAGGATTTACATCATATATTCAATCAATACATGAGCTCACAAGACAACCAACAAACGAAGAGTGCTTGTATGCTGATGTCACAGCCTTGCATTGGTCTTTCGTACAGGTGCCTCCTAGCGCAGGGTATGTTTTTAATACATCTGTTGTAATGAAAGCGTAATTGTTTTACAGCTGTAAATACTTTGATCCAATCGTTTGTTGGGTTGACTACCCGGCCTAGCATCTGACACAGAAAGTTGTCAGGCACATTGTTCCCTATCGTAAAGCCCATGGCAATTCCAAATTTCCGGCGCATCTTACCCTTCTCTCATCCTCTTCGCCACCAAACTCGCCACTCTGATAGAAACAGCGACCTATCCGACAAGTCAGTACCAGAATGCGATGACTCCTTAAAGTCCACCTTCCCTGCCTTCCCTGTCCCGTACAACCGCTCATGATGGGCTAACGCACAGTCAAAACATGTCCGGGCTTTGTAAGTAATCTCCTACATGCACAACGCATGTTTTAATGATGGAGAACCATACATGGGGAGTCATGACGTGCTCGTATTACAGCGCAGAGCTATCTTCTGCGGGTGGGAAGGGTTATGAAGGGGCGAGGAGAAGAGGTAGATCCGTAAAGGTAGATTTGTAGAAGCGTTCGATATATAACTACCAAACTTAGGGTGACCACAGCTTGCCTGCTGACTCAGTAAGAAGGGACAGCCCCGGAAGAGATGGTCGTGCAACGAAGGAGACAGGTAGGCAATATAGGATGAGAGTCAAATATTTGGTGCACGCTATACATGCATCGTCTTGAGCAGAATGGAAAAAGAGAACAGGATAACGAAACACACAGGGAAGAACCAGCATTAAAGGGTTTGACCTTCAACGGTTGAAGTTCACCATCCTCTAATCGCAATGAAAATCGTATTCATCCAGCTCAATCCCTAACCTTCCTTTCAATAAAATGGTTGACAGGCCAATGCTTGAAAGCGTGACGCTGTGCTGCTGCAGGGTGGAAATATTATCTCCTTCAGTCTCTCGCTGACCCACCTCCAGACGGTGAGAACATGAACTCCGGTAGTGTGTTTATTTGCTGGCTTGGAAGTGACATCCCAATGCATGATGGCCTAAGCCAGATCTGAACTCTGTTTGTT